>JBBKCR010061569.1:0-10424 GCA_037577295.1 Ladigesia roloffi | reverse complement strand
AGTTTTTACGCCTGTCCCACACTGTCCCACTTAAACTTGGTACTTGTCCCACATTTTGTCTGTCTGGGGGTGGTCACTCTAGCTATAGAAATAAAAATGAATTGAATTGAATTAAATTGTATTTTTACAATATTGTTATAATAATACTACAATAGCCGTGGAAGAAGGTGTAACTGAATTTATTTCATTGAAGATCACAAAATTACACATTCATTGATCAGTGATCAAACACATAATTACACTTCAGAGGTAAAGGATTTTGTCTGTAGTCCAGCCTCCAGAAGTAAATTTCAGGTCCATGCTTGTTTCCCAGCCTTAAAATGACTTTTTTTTATTGCTTATGGCTAATCAGTGGTCTGGAACCCTCTGCCCCCAACTTTAATTCCATAGTAGCATAATTTTATCAAGATATGATTTTGAGAACGATAAGAAAATAATTATCCAATAATCTAAAAGTAATAATACAAATATTTTATATTTTTGTCATTTCTGGACATGGCATGACAGTATCAAACGTTACATTTTCAAGGGCTAACCAAACCCTCAATGTTTTTTTTTTTACTTCATTCAATAAATTAAGCTTATAATCTAAAAATATTTATAAACTATATTTATTCCTCTTAAATTTGAAGCCTCAACACAAAAACATTAGTTTTACACTTTCCCAAACCGTCTTCATTTGATTCACATATAAAAATGCATGTTTTACTGTTATACAGTCAAACTGTGTGTGCAGCTGGCAAACTTCCTTTTCTAACCAACGCTCTGTCGGGAGGATAATATTCAGTATACAGCTAATTCACAGATTCACTTGTAATTATTTGGAATATGATGTCAAATTCCTTTTTATCATATTCTCTCAATCCTGAACCTCTCCGAATCCTAAACTTCCTTCTTCATTTCTTTTGTCTAAGCAGCTGGTTCCATTTCTGATGGATCTCCAACCCAGTCTGACTGCTCAGGAAAGTCCACCACCATTTTAAAAGCTAAATAGAGACAGAAAGAGAGATATCAATAAAATACCATCTTAAGAACAATTTCAATTACTTTTTTAATTTAAAAAATTGTTTACAGCCTAAATACATTTTAATGCTTTAATGAGAATTCTTATAGGAATGAATTGATCTGAAAGTGGGATCTATAACAACTAAAACATTACTATATTTAAACATATTTAACTACATGCAACTTTGAATATAATGAGAGCTCCTTGAAAGACATGTAATTATTAATCAACATTTCATTTTACTGGTAAGCTGTTGACAAAACTCGATCGGTAGTAATAACTGATCATAAATAAATAATTTGTTCAAACACTATTTTAATGGATATGTACATGAACATCTCTATAAAGACTTACCATTCCTTTTTAAATTGAAAATAGAGCATTAATACACAAGCTTGCCTTTAACTGTGCCCACACTCTGAAGATTGATGGACCCCCAGTTGTATTTTGGGGTTGTCACTGAGGCTTTTACTCGTACTTTCTCTCCAAGCTTGAAGTTACAGGGCTCTGGAAAAGAACACTTACTGAGTTATTTAAAGTGCACTACTGAAGCACTGCATTCATTACTACTGAGTCACCACCATACCGGAGTCAGGATCGGGAGCCAGTTCCATTTCAGACACTGCACCCCTCCAGCATTTGTGTTTAGGAAAATCCACAGTCATACTCTCATCACTGACAGCTGCAAAAGGAAAAGGAGGCAAAGTTTCTATAATGCTACATAAGCTAACTTTGATTTGTATATTACATATACAGAAATTATATGTACTCCTACTCGGAATTAGCTGCATATGACGAAACTACATTGTAAATAAAATAGTACATTACCATTAAAGTGTCCCCTTTTTCTCAATCATGAACACACCACAGCACCACGCATAGTCTGAACAATGTGAAATTCATTCTATATAATTAACCCAAGAGAAGTAGTGGCACCCGGGTAGCAGTGTGAGGACGGTATCTTGCTCAAGGGTACCTCAGTGGTGCCACTGGCAGATGCGGAATACAAACCTTCCGATCACAGGTGCAACTCCTTAACCAGGCCACCAGGTGCCGCACTACTGCATCAGTGTGGTAAGTATGAAAGCGTGTTTTAAAATACCTATCCAGAACTATTCTCAATGTTTTTTCATGCACACTAAGAATTTAAATCACTTTTCAATTATATGTTTTATATATGTTAGAATTTATTATTACAAATATAGTTTTTGTTGTTGTTGATGTTAATAATAATAATAAAAAGAAGAAGAAATGTATAAAATGGAGTTTAATTAAAAAATCACTGTTAATTTCCCAATTTTTATGTGACATGCTTCAGTTATTAAATTAAACCTAAATAATTAAAACATAATTCCCCCCACAGAGCTTCCCTGAGGATGTTCCACACGGTTCTTATCTCAGGGAGCGTGTGTGTGGAACAGCAATAATACAAGTACTGGTCCACAATCATTCTGTTCATGTGAGAATGTTACGGATTTGGCATGATTGAATATGATTAATACGGTAATTAAATGAACTTTTACAAAGATTACAAGTGGTATAAATCATCGATCTTGCCTGTAACCACCCCAACGCTCTTGTGAGAGGCTTTTCCCCATCCGTTTGCTGGGGAACTAACAGAGGCTTTCACTCTGACCTGGTCTCCGACCCTGAAGCATCCTGTAAAATAGAGGGAGTGTTTATTTTCTGTGTAAGACACTCTAAACATTATCACCTATAACAAAACATCTTCAGAAAATTCCTGATTCGCCTGTAGCACTGTTTGTGTATGTTATACGTGTGTTTGTAAAAAAAAATCTCTTATATTGGTGCCTTCTGAAGCATACTAAAATGATAAATGAAGAAATTCACCTGTAGAGTCTTTGCTGGATATTAGTTCCATTTCTGAGACCAGACCCTTCCAGGCCTTACATTCAGGGAAGTCCACAGTCACAGCATCTTGCTTAATATCTAAAAACGCAGATTAAATAGTTATATAATATCAGAACCTTACTAAGCACATGCTGTAATCAAACTAACAAATTATAGCCAGACCGACCTTAAAAAATGCAAAAATAGACCAAAATAAATGTTCAATAAATCTGTTTGATATCTATCAAATGTGCAAGATGTTTAAAGGAGACATGAACAATGCTATGCCTTTACACATGTGCACTGGAGTGGCCTATTGGGTAAAACACTTGCCTAAGGACCCAATGACCACAAAGTTGCAGGTTCAACTCCCCACACTTTTGACCATTGTGTCCTTGAGCAAGACACCTAACCCTCAGTTGTTCCAGGAGGACTCTCCCTGTAACTTATGGCTGTAAGTTGCTCTGGATAAGATTGTCAGCCAAATGCTCCCTTTACCCTTCACTGAATTGCAAGTGATATCATATGACAAAAAACCTTAAAACTGGACACTTTCATTTCAAACTCGGCTTTTCAATCTCAGATCATTTGAAAGATACATGCTGCTGTTACTTAACTAACCTCCTATTATCTTCTATGGCTGTTTACGGATGTTTTTTCGATTGGTCGAGGTGGTCACTGATAAGTCTCATTAACGCAGACGCTTATATATGTGAAGAGACACTTATATTGCTACATGTTAGATAATGGCAGAACTGCACAGTTTATAGAACTATAGAATTAAAGAAGTATTCATTTATATACACAATCACCATTGGTATGTAAGTATAACTTGCAGTTGTGGTCAGAATAATGAATATGAGTAAGTTAAACAGATTCCTACCTGTAATGACACCAACACTTTGGTGAGTGACGCCTCCCCAGTTGTGTTTTGGAGTCACGACTGAGGCTTTCACTCTCACTTTGTCTCCAATACAGACGGAGTTCGCATTCAAGGATCCTTAAACAGGAAGACCATGAGTTATACATGATCCTATCATTAATAAATAGCAGAATATTTTATTCACTCCAGTAAATAAAAGCATGTAAACTCAATCTTTGGAAGTTATAGTAACAAAAGACATGCTGTTGATTTTGATTTTATTCGTCTAAACATATTTAGAAGCTCGGAGCACCTGAGACATCATCAGCAGACACAACTTCCATCTCTGACAGTATGCCGCTCCAGTTAGACTGCTCAGAAAAGTCCACAGTCATGTTTTCCCCATCGAGAGCTATTTAAATAGACCAGCTCATTCTTGTAAATATCAGAGATTAGTGCCATATGATTAAAATGCACTAAGTCAAGCAGATATTCAATAATGACTCAACAACAGGTCTTACTTTTGACAACACCAACACTCTGGTGAGAAATCGCTCCCCATTTGTGTTTTGGATTTTTTACAGAAGGCTTTACTCTGACTCGGTCTCCAACTTTAATACAGGAGTTCTGGGCTGAGGCTCCTATGATTCAATGAAAAATAAGGTGTTATAACAGTAATTGTAAAGGAATAATTCTGGAAAAATCCAGGTCAAACCAAACCAAAAGACAAATCAAATCAAATCAAAGCAGCAAAATGTATCAAATCCCAAGTCACGCAATCGAGACATCTTCAAACATATAAATGTCTCTGGTTGTCTTCAAGTTTTGATTGACACCCAACATAAAAAAAAAAAAGAAAGAAAATCCTTTAGGCACCTACACTCACTACCAAACCAAAACCCTTAATTTTACCCCTTAATATAACCTTAATTTTTCCCGTAGTTTCCAGGAAAGTAAGGAAAATTAAGTGGAAAAGCGCACAGATTAAGTCTGATTAAAGGGTAAAACTACTGAATTTTTCCCTTATTTTAAAATTTACCCCTTAAATAAGAAAATGTCTTATGTTTAGGATTAAGGGGTTTCACACTCACACCTTAAATCACTTTTAAGGTAAAAATAAGGGAACAGTTTACAAATTAATGGGCACTTAATTCAAATTAAGGTGTTTGGCATATTTTCAGGGGTAAATTAAGGTAGAGTTAATCACAATTTAAGTACATTGTGTTTCAATAGTGACTCTAACTCTGTGCTTTTCTTACTCATTCCTTAATCTCTGACTTTTCTTTGACAGAAGTTGTTTCAGTTAGTAAATTAGCTGGAATTAACTTGATATAACATTAGATGTTGATTTAAATGTAGCATTTCAGGTTGAAGTGCAGATTACTAGATTACTTGAGCACTGATATATGTTGCTCTGGGTAAGAGTTTTGACGGAGCTGTTAAATGCTGTAAATGTAAATGAAAATAGATCTAATAACAGATTTTCACAATATGGGAACTCTCTTCACTGACTGTGGGACATTGGCATCCAGGATTGGTTGATATTTTCTTTGCCCTCAACATGTTTTTGGCCCTGGCTGCTACAAGAACACGAAAGCACGACAGATCCACCCTCATGCTCAACAGATCCCTGGGTGGGTTTTTATTGGAAAGCTACTTTTTCGTACTGAAACTATGTAAATATCCTGTGTGATGTGAAGTACATCTTGTGGTCATATGCTGGTATTACATCACAGTGTGCTGTGGAGCAGATTAATGGTCTGTGCATTCTCTATTGTGTGGGGTCTTCTCGTTTCCTTGTATTTTAGATAAATAAACGAATGTGTGTATATCAGAACAATTTATTTACAGCCTTGGCAGATTTTGGCAGTAATTTTAAAAGTTACTGTAAAAACTCACTTATATTTGAACTTGAGAGGTGCGCCATAGGAACATCACAACACATGCATAGACACTAAACAATGTTATTTGAAGGGAAAATATTTCAGAAAAGCTTTCACAAAAATACATGGAACTATATTAACACAAGGCACACAGACGTAAAATGGAGCTGGTCCCCCGTTTGCAGCTATAACTTCCACTGTTATTGGAAGGCTTTCCACAAGATTTTGGAGTTTATGTGGACATTTTCTGTCATTTCATTCTGTAGAGCATTTATGAGGTCAAGCACAGATGTTGGACGAGAAGGCCAGGCTCACAAACACCGCTCAAGTTCAACCCAATGATGTTGGATGGGGTTGAGGACGGGATACACTCATGCTGCAATAGTAAATGTAGTTCCCCAAACTGTGTCCACAAATTTGGAATATGGTGTTGTCCAAAATGTCTCAGTATGCTGAGGAATTAAGACTGCTATTCACTGGAAGTAATGGGCTTTCTGAATTTAATAATTAAGAGATATGTCCCCATATTTTTGTCCATGTAGTGTAGCTTATGTTTAGTTTAAAACACAAGTTTCGAGTTTGTTGGTTTGAAAGGATTAGGGTTATCTGCCTTAAAAAGAAAATACTTGTGTTCAGGTGATTACAGTACTGTGTTTGGTTAATGGTTATGTGGACAGAGGTAACAGTCTGTAGGTGAACCCCTCCATTATGTACTATGTCCATATACTTTCATATTAATGTATAAAAATATTAACAATAACACTACGCGCTAGATCAAAATCGTAGGTGCTGTGCGTTTAAATACCTGGTCCATTGGCATCGGGTACAATCTCCATCTCAGAGACGACTCCCTTCCAGTTTTGATGGCCAGGAAAGTTCACAACCAAAGTTTTATAATGCACGGCTGTGAATGAGGCCAATAATGAAAAAAAAAGCAAAATGATACAAATAAAACTATTTCAATAATAGCACTTAAACTCTGAAGGTTATTGTGGAAATCGATACATAACTGTTCACTTTATAACATAAAGGAGTTTTATCTATGTTCACAAATGTCTGGTAATTCATTCGTAAGTTACCAACACAAAATGAAAAGCCTACCTTTGACCACTCCTATGCTTTTGTGTGTAACGTGTGAGCCCCAGTTAAATTTGGGGGTTTTCACAGTTGATTTCACACAAACTCTGTCCCCAGGCTTGATCTGGCCTGGAGAGTTCTTTGCTGATGAATCTGAAAGTAGTTAAGAAAAGGTGTAAGGAAGAAGCTCTTGGAGAATCACATCCCCTGAAATAATTTCTTAGCAATTATTCCATTACCTTTCCCAAAACCTTTGTCTGCTTCCTGTTTACAGAATTCCTCCAGCCTGTCTTTAAAGTCCAAAACTGATTTGCTCATATTTCCAAAAGAGTTGATTAGCTCCTTTGACTGACAAGCACAATCCTCATCTCCAGGGGGGATGAGCACATTCTCATAATTCTGTCAGACGAGAAAGACAAAAGTTTACTCCATGCAATTTTCCTAATAAACCGAACTTACTGTAGAACGACACAATTACAGACCTGGAAGAAGTAGACGTTATCTCCTGTAAGTAGAAGTTTGTCATGACCAGCTCCTTGGTCTCTCAGCATAGCGATCTCAAGCTCCAGATTTGCTCTGCGATCTTCAAGTTGATCCAGATCAGCTTTCTCTTGAGCTTTGATCTTCTCTATTATCTCAGAACACCTTCCCTGAATGACGGCGATGATCTCGATAAAGGTTTTCTCGGTGTCCTCCACTGCCTGGTTTGCAGATAGCTGTTCCAACAGAAATAGGTGGTCCTTTTAAAACCCTTCGCCTAAAGTTTATTAATGAGGTGTATTCAAATAAAACAGCAGTTTTAAGTTACTTACCGCATGAGACGAACAGGCTTTTTCCAGCTCACTAAGCTCTTCCTCTTTTTCTTTGCATTTATCCTCACATTTCTTCTTACTCACTTTCAGGCTGACCTACAGATAAACCGGACACATTTACTGGCCTCTTTATTAGACCAGCGTTGTTAATGTAACTTGTAAGTATACAGCTATGAACATCATTCTCCAGCCTTTCATCAGTGACCAATCAGAAGGCCTCAGTTGGCTGGACATGTTTGGTTGGTGGAAACCTCCTCAATCCAGGCGTGATACAAATGTGTTAAAAAAAAAACAACATTCTGTCTGAGCTACTAATAATAGGACTGTGCAAATTCTTAGACACTCTATCTAATTGTTTCAAGCCATTTCTCAGTGTGTGATATTGTCCTTCGGCTGGCAAAGTTAACATTAGAATACATGCAAACAAATAAAGCAGTAAAAAGAATCAAAATATTTTTGTAGATGTTTTGAGAGCTGTTGAGGAGAACATAGGTTCGGTTCAAGATTTCTCCTCACATCCTCCAGCAATTTGTTTGAATTTGTTGGAACTCCATCAGCAGTTCCTGATTTCCTTTAATAAAGGACTGATAGAGTTAAACCCAGTTTCTGATGGAACCTACTGGGCTTCCAAATGAATCACATCAAAATATAGTACATAAAGTCAATATTTACTGTACAGTCACTACGAAACCAAACCTGCTTAATTTTACCCCTTAATATAACCTTAATTTTTACCTTAATTTCCTAGAAAGTAAGGAAAATTAAGGGGAAAAGTGCACAGATTACGTCTGATTAAGGGGTAAAACTACCTTATTTTTTAAATGTGGCCCTTAAATAACTGAGCCTCCTGAAGAAAATGCCATATGTTTAGGATTAAGGGGTTTCACACTCACACCTTAAATCATATTTAAGGTAAAATTAAAGGAACGGTTTACAAATTAATGGCCACTTAATTCAAATTAAGGTGTTTGGCATATTTTCATGGGTAAATTACGGTAGAGTTAAGCATATTTTAAGTACATTGTGTTTCATAGTGAGTGTAATCTGTTTCCCTTCTTTTAAGTTTCATTTTTCAAAAGAGATATGTGGGTGTGAAGAACCTCTTACAGGCTTAAACAACCTTCATATATTAATCAATAGTTTTACCAAGTTATTACATTTCATGGAGGCTCTTTATATTTTAAAAAGGGTGTTCTCATGATCATACATCTCATTTACAAAAATTGCTCTCTGAAGAACCATCTGTTGATAGGAGTGCCTCTTCTATGTTGTCATCCGCAGCAATCTTTTCGTTATCATTATTTTAACAGTGTAAACCAATATGATGGGTGTTTCTAATAAAGTGGCCACTGAGTGCTGTTTCAAGTTAGATGTTTCTTAGAAACTGGGAAATCAATAGAATTATATTTTTTATACAAAAAGAAATTCAATTACAAATAAACTGACACCGTTTTTTGACAAAGTTATTGAAAAAAGACCATACTTGTTTCTCATTCCGTTCTTCTGCACACGAAATGCTGTCATGTCCTTTATGGTCATCCAATAAACACAGAGCACAGATGCACTTCTGGTCAGTGCGACAGAACACCTCCAGAAGTTTGTCGTGTTTCTGACATGTTGGCATGAAGGTGGGGTTTACCAGCTTGTGTCTCGCAAGGGCAGGAAAGTCGTAGTGAGGCTGTAAGTGTGTTTCGCAGTAGGAAGCTCGACACTCCAGACATGACTTAACAGCTCTGACCCTCATTCCAGTGCAGAAATCACACCCTATGTCTTCTGCTCCAGCTGGAGATTCAGCAGGGGGAACTTCCTGGAGTTTTGTGCTCCTCAGTTGCTCCATTATTTCAGCCAACATTGTGTTTTTGTTAAGAACAGGCCTTTGTCTAAACTCTTGCCTGCACTGGGGACACTGAGGACTTCTGTGTTGGTCCACATCCCAGTAGTTATTAATGCAAACCATACAGTAACTGTGTCCACAGGGTATAGTCACTGGATCCGCCATGAGCTCAAGACATATTGAGCAGCTGTACTGCTGCTGATCTCTGACCAACGATGTTGCCATTTCACTCCCGGAGTACACACAACAGCAGATAAGTAATAAAAAAAAAAGTTTGCCAATCGTTGTGTTGTCAGAAAGCCTTCTGGTTCTTACAGACGGAGCAGAAAGTTGTATGTGTGCCTTTGAATTCAAGAAAGTGAAAGTAAAAGTAAAATAAATCTCTGTCCTCTTGCGAAAGAATGAAATTCAACATAAGAAAAGAATATATATATAGATTTACCACGTCATCTTGTGTGCAGATACTGCTCTTTGAATCGTGACCTTTGCTTTGAATCTTATCTCACCAGTTTCACGTATGGTGTCTGACAATAAGGCGAACTTGAGTTTTCAACAGACCTCTCTCCAATTTCCTGGTTCTGATTATTCAACACATATTACAGATAGCTTCTATTCGTTTGAGGTGTGTGCGCTTGTTGGCTTGGTATTTTAAAGAGCCAGGACAAGAAAATTGTAGAAGACACTTCCCAGAATCATTGGCTTTTCATTAAACCAAGACACTAAAGCTTTATGTAATATGTCCTGTCCTCCTTTCACACAGATTTCGACTTTGGTGATTCTGATCAATTCTCCAGTACAGTTTAAATACTGGCTTAATCTAGTCCACCTCTGGAACTTCTGACCTGGGTCATAAGATCATAGGATTCTGGCATGGACTAAAACTCTGCAACCTAAAATAACAAATTCTCCCCATGAAAGGGAGGTCTGGTTGATTGAGGGACTGAGCTTAATGGTTTGATCTGCTCTTTTCATTAATATGGTAGTTTTTTTTTTTTTTCATTTCTTGTTCCGTCCTGATAGATAGATAGACAGATAGACAGATAGACAGATAGACAGATAGACAGATAGATAGATAGATAGATAGATAGATAGATAGATA
>JBBKCR010061528.1:0-10427 GCA_037577295.1 Ladigesia roloffi | reverse complement strand
TCCCTCTCCCTCTCCCTCTCCCTCTCCCTCTCCCTCTCTCCTCTCCTCTCCTCTCCTCTCCTCTCCTCTTTCTCTCTCTCCTTCCTCTTTCTCTCTCTCCCTCTCTCTCCTCTCTTTCTCTCCTTCTCTCTCTCCTCTCCTCTTTTTCTCTCTCTCTGTCTCCGCCCCCCCACTGTTTACAAAGATTACCTCTGAGCTCGAATCGAGGTTAATACCTTGATAAGCATCCAGGCACGTAAAATAGGGTCAGAAATCTTGATGCCATTGCCATTTATAGTCATCACTTCCATCCCGCTCATCAAAAACAGATAAGAACTCAAAACGTATAGTCTCAATATCTTCAAAGCCTCATGAACGCATGCTTTTTATGAAAATAAAAAGCTCATTTAAAATAAAACGCAAATCCATCCAATGTTTTGATATGATTTCACTCATTTATCCCCCGTCGCGGGGATTACTAAAACAGACTGTGTATTAGTTTTGTGCATAAAAAGCTTAATAAAGTTATTATTTTTAATTCATGTGTGAAATGCACATTACCGCCCACAGAGGTTTGAAATGTTTCAGTGAACTCCTAATTCACACTACAGCATTTCAGCAGAGTCACACAGGAGGGAAAACAAAATTACGGAGAATCAAACAGAATAAATTCAACCTTTAACGACTCAGTAGAAGGAATTACAGCCCACTGGACTCAATACATTCAGTCAGTGTGAAATGGATAAACTGATGCTGCTTCAAATGTGCACTAGGGATGCTCTGATCAGGACTTTTGCCACCGATACCAAGTACCGATTTTTTGTCTAGGTGATTGGCCGATACCGATGCCGATTCTGATGCTTCAAGTTTATATAACTCAGGACTAAATGAAGGGGCTGCAACTACAGTGTTAAATTATACAAAAAATAGAACAGGGATAAAACCCATCAGTCACAACCTTTAAACCACTGACAAGAAACAAACTGTGATGTTTTAGTTTCTTATGGAGTCTCACCACATTAGGCAGGTGGTTTTAAAGTTATGGCCTATTGGTATTTGTTCTATATTCTTAAGATTATATCAGAAGGGACTGGAATGTCCATCAAAAGTATTTTTTGGTCTATAAGCACTGAATTCAATGAACAAAAACACACCTGACTGTTGTTTGGTCTGGGATTTAAAAACTGTGTGTAATAATATCAGACAGCTTAAACTACACTAATCGGGCAAATATACAAATATGCAATAACTGAGACGAGTCCAGAGGCAGTATAGTGGTGGTTCTCTAGAGCCCCTCCCTTTGCAGGTTTTCCCCTCCCACTTGTGGGGGCAGAGACTATCCTGAAAGTTCACCAGGTTCAGGGATCTTCTGTTTGTTTCTAAACCCCCCCAAAAATAAATTTCTTCATTCTTGTTCTTTACGTTCATTTGCCTGTGACGCTGTTTTTAAAGCCCAGTGGTGGTTTTTATTATTACGTGTTTTTAAACTACAGTAACTTTGGTTCTATGTGACCTAGAAACCCCAAACAAAGCTCAGCATGACGTCCAACTCCTTGAGAACTGACACACACCACAGGAACTTCCATTTAAGGAGATAATGTTCAGTATTATGACAATTTACCATTTTTACACTGCTGGGATGAATCTGTGCTGCCCGTGTTCTATTGGGGTAAGGATAAAATGTGCAGAAAACAGATGGATGGACAGATGATAAAAGCCTGACCACGACAAACAAACAAGTAAAAAGTAAATGCGAGAAGCTGTACGGTTTACTCTGTTGAAGGATTGTCCTTAGCAGCAGCAGTTTTCCAGCCTCTGACTAAGATAAAAAAAATACAAGATCATGAACGAGGGAGAGCCTGAATATGGAGATGGGTGGTATTGATCGTGAACAATATTTTTAGTGGCATAAGCTCAAAAAACTTCTCCAATCACATGATTAATCACATGTAAAAGTGATTAACACGTAGTGATGTCATGATTAACCACTTTCACGGTTAACCGCGATTTAATCCGGCACAATTAATTAATCGTTAAAGCTCCTCACCACCATGTTTCGTAGGTTATGACAGTGATAAACAGATTGGCAGGACTCAACTGGAATGAAAATGTTCCACTGGTGGTGCACCTTTGCCAAAAACACACAGACAGTACAGACAGTGTGAGGCAGCGCACTGGACTGCACTAAACAATGACATAGGCAGAAACTGATTATGCTTGATTTTCACCAAAGAAGTAATTTAAATCTTTTCGGATACCCCAAGAATACAGAGGGACTCATCAAGATGATGAGTCTATTTGAGTCTTATTTAAAACCGCAGTTAATAAAGGGTAGAAACTTCTAAAGAACGTGACTGTCTACATTGTGAAATAAACACGTGCAAAATAATCGGGATAATCGTAAAACCGTGATTATTTCCAAGATGATAATCATGCCATCAAAATCTATAATCTAGACATTCCTATTAACATAACAAACAAACAAATTAAAGGTAAATGCGAGAAGCTGTTCTCTTTAATCCATTGAAGAATTGTCCATAGCAGCTGCATATTTTCCAGCCTCTGACTAACTGAGAGCATTAAAAGACTTCAGAGAGCCTCACACAACTTCCCAGAGGGCTGCAACCGTCTCTTTCACATCACATTCGGCATGAAGAACACGAAGAAAGCTCCTGAAGCCGAAGATTCAAGATTCAAAGCGTTTGCTGTCATATGTACAGAAGAAATTGCATTTCTCTGTGCAATGAAATTCTCTCTTTGCTGTCCACACACACGCCGTGTTAGGTTAAAAGTAAATAAATACGTAAAAAAAAATTTTTTTTAATGAAAAAGAAACTGAACTCAGGCCTCTTCTGCTTCGGAGAACAAACAGAACGAGGCGTAACCAAACAAAGAACCGGTCGCACCCCCACATTATAAACCAGGGCTGGGCAATCAATTTCTACAGGGCACCTCATAAAAAATATGATCTCTGTTGGAGCCGAACCGACAATAACTTTAACATAATTCTGCTCAATGTTAATTTTCTCCCACTGTAAAAAGCAGTAATTTGATAAATTTATATAAGCTGGTACAGAATACAGTATAAGAATATTCAGTAAATATTTATGTGAATGTATTAATTGTGGTCGAAGAGGAAAATATTCCATAAAATAACGACATGGCAGGAAACAACACTCAATGTGAAACCCGAACCACAAACACCACACTAAGAAAACGAAACGGCCAACAACAAAATATGTTAGATCCATACATTGCAATAAAATTCAAGTGTAAAACAATCTAAGGGTTTATGAACACACAAACATTCGTGTTTGCCAAGTTAGGCTAAAATATGAGATGAAAATAAACTAAGAGCTCCTTGGATGGGATAAGAACTCACAGGAGAAAGACAAAGAAACATACACCCGAGACGAAGAACTAACGAGGGTAGAGAAGGGTACTGAGGAACGTTCCCAGAGTTTAGAACTGCTTCTATTGGTCTGAATGTGGCACAGTATAAATTCTAGCTTAAGCTTATTAAAGAGGAGAGAGAAGAAATGTCTCTTTATTGCTTTCCGGTGACAAATGACCTGCCACCAGCACCCGATTTTTACAGTAATTTAAAACAGGATTTACAGAATAGCAGCGGCAAGGAACCTGGTCTCGGCTGCGGCTACGTTTTGAGTTAAAACGAATGAAGTCAGAGTCGATTATTTGGAAGAGGAAAGGGAAGAAAATACACAATCAATAACCTCTGCTTTCAGAGGGACTGTTAAACAGCATCCAAGACTGTTTACATAGACAGAATAAACAAAAGCCAATTATGTGCCAATCAATGAAGCCAAGCTTTTTTTGGTGTTTTTTGCTTTGTTACGATAAGCAACTGGGTCAAAGCTGGTCTTGAGACACTTCGATACGTTTATAATCTCTGACTATGTAATTCCAGCACGGGCTTTTAGAAGGCAGTCAAAGGAAGACTGAGCCTCTGGAGTTATATTTTTAGACTCTGCGAGGTCCTAACTTTTTCAAATGATGCCTTTAAAACGAACAAACCTCTCCAGCTCGAAAGGAAAAGAGGCGAATTAAGTCTGGATTTCTGATTACAGAGGGAACTGCTTGGAAAGCGCACAACAGGCGACGCCCCATTTTTTGAAGATTAATGTTCAGACGTGAAATGGGATTGCGGCTCCCCCGTCTCAGAGCCTCACCGTGTTTGCCAGCATATTAGCCGTAATTGTCACGTTTCTAAAAATAAAACTGGTGCGAAATTTATAGAATTCCGGATCTTAATTATCATGGCTGGCGAACAACCGGGCTTGTTGCTCCAACGGCGGTTTTAAATAAACAGAAAACACGAATGTGTAGGTGTGTGTGGCACCGCACGCAATCTCTTTACAATGACACAGATTTTAGAGAACGGATTCCCCGGGGCGATGCACAGGAAATGCTGGCCATCTGTCTGACGCTGCAATCGCGCTGCGCTCTCGACGCAAGGACGGTCGGCTCCGGCCGGTCTGAGGGCGTTCAGCCGAACAGCGACTCCCGACCTTGGGCTAGAAAAATTTCCAGGTTCCGACACAACGACCGGTGACCTGCCGCGACTCTTCACTCTCACTAAATGCAGGAGAGCGTAAGTAAGTCTGCTGTAGGGCTTCCGGCACCAAGAAGGACTTGCGCTGACTGACAGGCCAGAGGGGAAAGAAACCTGCAACCTAAAACAATGACTGAACATCAGACTCAGCAGATGGAACCGACCGTGCCTCTCATTCAAAAAATACAAGATCATGAACAAGGGAGAGACTGCAGATGGAGATCGGTGGGACTGATTTAGAGGCATAAGCTGAAAAAACTTCCACAATCACACGATTGATCATGTGTACAAGTGAATTACACATAACAACAAAGGACGTTTACCGCTTTTTATGAAACCAAACAGCACACAGCTCAAATTATAGCAAATTAGCCCCATAAAATAGCCCCATAGCATAACAGATTCAAATATATCGAGGGAGAGACTGCAGATGGAGATAAGTGTGCTTGATTTAGCAGTATAAGCTTTAAAACTTCCAAAAATCATGTGATTAAACGATTTTTAACAACATAAGCTCAAACAACTTTCACAATCTCACGACTGATCACATGTAAAAGTGATCAACACATAATAACAATGAAGGTTTATCTCTTTTTAGGAAAAAAATAAACAGCACACAGTTTAAATTATAGCAAAGTAGCCCCATAAAGTAACCACACATAACAGATTCAAGTATATCGAGGGAGAGATTGCAGATGGAGATAAGTGGGATTGATTTAGCAGCATAAGCTGAAAAAACCTCAAAAAATCACGTGAATAAACGATTTTTTGCGGCATAAGCTCAAACAAATTCCACAATCACAAGATTGATCACATGTAAGTGATTAACACATAATAACAATGGATGTTTATCTCGTTCTAGGAAAAAACAGCACACCTAACCGTTTCCAATATTACGGTACTGGTTGAAAGTTTAAAAGACACTTAAAGTAGGATTTTTCAGCTTCATGGCATTTCGATCTGCAATAAAATGTAACTAATTAGAACAGCTAAACTTTGGCTAGAAAAAGTTCCAGGTTCTGACACAACGACCGGTGACCTGCCGCGACTCTTCGCTCTGACTGAACGCAGGAGAGCGTAAGTAAATCTGCTGGAGGGCTTCCGGTTCCAAGAAGAGGACTCGCGCCACCCGACAGGCCAGAGGGGAAAGAAACCTGCAACCTGAAACAATGACTGAACATCTGACTCAGCAGACGGAACCGTCTGTGCCTCTCATTCAAAAAATACAAGATCGAGGGAGAGACTGCAGATGGAGATTGGTGGGACTGATTTAGTGTCATGAGCTCAAAAAACTTCAGAAAATCATGTGATTAAACTGTTTTTTTTAGAGGCATAAGCTCAAAAAACTTCATGCGTAATAGTGATTAACACATAACAACAGGAGTTTATATAAACAGGAGGTTTATCACTATTTATGAAACCAAACAGCACACAGCTCAAATTATAAAGTAGCCCCATAAAGTAGCCCAATAACATAACACAGATTCAAATATATTGAGGGAGAGACTGCAGATGAAGATCGGTGGGATTGATTTAGCATCATGAGCTCTAAAAAACTTCCCCAATCACACGATTAAACGAGTTTTAGTGGCATAAGCTCCAAAAACTTCCACAATCATATGATTAATCACGTGTAAAAGTGATTAACACATAACATCAATGGATGTTTATCTCATTTTAGGGGAAAAAACAGCACACAGCTTAAATTATAGCAAAGACCCATAACATGACACAGATTCAAATATATCGAAGGAGAGACTGCATATGGAGATCGGTGGGAATGATTTAGTATCATAAGCTCAAAAAACATCCAAACATCACGTGATTAAATGTTTTTTTAGCGGCATAAGATCCAAAAACTTCCACAATCACATTATGAATCATGTGTAAAAGTGATTAACACATAACAAAGGATTTTTATCTCATTTTAGGAAACAAACCAGCACACAGTTTAAATTATTGCAAAGCAGCTCCTAACAAATTCAAATATTACGGTACGGGTTGAAAGTTTAAAAGACACTTAAAGTAGGATTTTTCAACTTTAGGGAATTTTGAGCTGCATTAAAATTAAATTAATTAGAACAGCTAAACTTTTTAAAAATCAGTTTGTACTGCTGTTCTTATGAAGTCAAGCTGTTGTCGAACTCTGTGATTTATGTTCATTAACGTATCATGAGTTTCTATTTAAAAATGTCACGTTTAAAAAGCAAGTGCTATTTCTAAATTGTCAGACAATTTCCAACACACTAAAGGACGGATAAGAATCACTTCAAACCTGATCTGGCAAATAAACAATAGGCACTTAAATTATCTTAAGTAATTAAATTAGTAAGAACATTTGTTCAAATACTGTTAAGGATGTTTGTGCTCCTCATACATCAGTTTTAGACATAAAATTACTAGTTAATTATGAATTATAGTATTAAAATGTACTAAAACATACAGTGATAGCGGGGGAACACTAATCAAACTCCCGAATAAGCGAGAAAAGGAGAGAGAGGGAGAAAGAGCGTGCGACAGGGAAACAGAACTGGTTAACAAATTTAAATGACAAAGCAGAAGTGCCAGGTCTCATATCTGAGCCCACAGAGAGAAAGTGCAGTGGGAAGTTCCTCAGGGTGTTAAATGATTCAACAGGAAAGATGGAAAGACAAGACATGAAAGAGAAAGGGATGACAAACTACAGGCAGTGTGAGCCAGTGCCAGAGGAAATGCTGAGATAGCGGAGATAGACAGATAGACTGATAAACGATCAAGAGATGGTGAGATACAGAGTGAAGACAGATAAACAGATAGATATTGAGCCAACAAAAATAAAGATGGATGGATGGATGGATGGATGGATGGATGGATGGATGGATGGGTGGTTGGATGGATGGATGGATGGATGGATGGATGGATGGATAGATAGATGAATGGACAGATAACTGACTGAGATACAGCAACGTAGAGAAATAAAAGACAAACAAACAAAACACGGAAGGACAGAAATATATTACACAGATAGATACTGGGTCAAAATATAGAGAGGGGTGGATGGGTGGACAGATACGTGAAGGAGAAATAGCAAGGCAGACAGATGAATATGGAAAACTAGATAGACCAATAGACTGACTGATGAACAAGAGATGGCGAGGTGCAGACAGAGGACAGATATAAGGAGATATTAAGTTAAAAAATACATAAGTGTATGGATGGACAGATAGGTGATTGATAGATAGTAAGATAGACAAATAAAAGACAGTCAGAAATAAACAGTAGTCAGATACATAGACTGACAGACAGAAAGCGTTAGAGACAAAACGACAGACCAAGATAGAGAGAGACAGACAGACAGACAGACACAGGCAGACAGACAGACAGACAGACAGACAGGCAGAGAGGTAGAGAGACAGAGAAACAGATGGATGAATGAATGAATGAATTGATGGAAGGATGGACAGAGATACAATAGACAGACAGATAGACAGACAGATAGGAAAATAGAAAAACAGATAACAGATTTAAAAAAAGATAGATAGATAAATAAATAGAGACAGAAATACACACAGACAGACAGACAGATAGATAGATAAGACAGATAGATAAATAGATAAGTGATAACGAGACGGTGAGATACAGATGGAAGAGAGACTGAGTTAAAGTAAACAGAGAGGGGGAGTAAGGGGTGAGAGAGAGAGAGAGCGAGAGAGAGAGAGAGAGAGTTCAGACAATAGAGTGGGTGAGGGGCGTGTGTTTGGCCCCTCTGGCCAGATTGTGTTCTCAGTGTGGTCCAGCACATGAGACTGGGGGCCCAAGAGAAAAAAAGAGAAAAGAGAAAAGAGAAAAGAGGGGGGGGGGCTAGAACAACAGGGGAGGAAAGAGGGGACAAAAGAAGGTGGGGTGAGGGGAGGGCGCCGCCGGCCGTGCTGCCGCTTCAGCTTCCGTCAGCTCTTCATCACACGACCCTGCGCACTGCCTGCGTTAGATCTATTTAAAAAGTGCCTCGGAGAGGCAAACACAGAGAAGGGGACGGAAGATCAGAGGAACGCTGGAGAGAAAAATACTCCAAAAGTCAACAGCAGCAGTCTCACTCCCCTAAAATCCCTTTAAAAAACAGAAATACTGCATCTAACTGCATCTGGGCAGTGAAACTGTGTGGCCAGAAACAATAAAGCAGTTCAGTTGGACCTTTTAACCAGAACCTGACAGTCCCAATTAACACACATGGAGTCAAAGGGAGACTCTGGTCTACAGGGGAGCAGCTGAAAATGTGTTTAGACCAGAGAAACCAGAACCTGACGCGCAAGAACTCGAAGATATTGGCTAAAATGGTCAACTGTCTTCACGCTCTTGGACCAAAGAACCGCTGAAGGGTTGAGAGTCTGAAGGTGGTGAGGAGCTGAAAACACTGAGGGTTCAGGATCTGAAGGTGGTGAGGATCTCAAAACACTGCGGCTTCAGCACTGGACCTGCAACTTACTGCACCAAAGGAGAAATCAGAGAGGGATGTGAAGAATGGCGATCAGGTTTGAGATGTTGAGGGCAATTTGCACTTAGACCAGCAGGGGGCGCATAGAGAGGGCGCAATTGACTTTGGACTTCTTAAAACCGTAGTTTTGACTTAATCTATTCTTGCACTTTCTTACCGTTTCCATGTTTCATGTGACATTACGTATAATGGGCAAAAGCCATTTAAGATTAAATAACCCTTTATTAGTCCCACGGGTGGGAAATTGGTGGGACACAAATGTAACAACAGATAAAATCAGGAGAATCTGACCTGAGAGGGTTTTCTTGTCCCTCTTTTTGGCCACAGCTACCAAGAAGATTTGTCCAACCACCCATCACCTCACCATCATCTCACAGAATCACTCAATCGATTCGCCTCTGAACACACAGACGGCGGCAGTGAGCGGTCTCCGATTCTCTTCAGGATCGGAGCGTGCACCAGAGAACTTCGCTCAAAATAGTATCGTCTCCAGCGCCGGCGGCGAAAGCGCCGTGACTTCTCCCCGAGCCTAGACACGATCGGTGTCTGCACCTCAGACACGGCTAATCAGAGCTGACAACACAGACACACACAACAGTCTGGCCCTGGGTACAGGACGCCCTTTTGAGGTGATCGAGAGAATCTTAACCTCCTCAGAACTAAACACTGACCACTTGCAGGCCCCATAAACGATCTAAACTTCAGGCCAAACATGTGCAGGTTTACCTTTAGGTACAGATTCCATTCCATTGCATTCCACTCAGAATGTTACACTTTCATAGATGATAGATTCAGGGCCCACAACTAAAACGATTTCAAGAACTTAGTTAACAATTTGGGCTTCCAGCTCATAAAACCCACGAAAACTGGAATTAAAAAATTACAATAGTGTGACGACATCAGGCCAAATTTTACAGGCCTTGAATGTTTTCAACTGAATCTCACACACACACACACACACACACACACACACACACACACACACACATCGACTCATCGACACATCGACTAAACTCACACACAACTCATCTCACACACAACTCCTCTACTAAACTCACACGCACAACTCAACCACTAAACTCACACGCACAACTCAACCACTAAACTCACACACACAACTCATCTACTAAACTCACACGCACAACTCAACCACTAAACTCCCACACAACTCATCTACTAAACTCACACACAACTCATCTCCTAAACTCACACACAACTCATCTACTAAACGCATACACAACTCATCCACTAAACTCACACACAACTCATCTCCTAAACTCACACACAACTCATCTCCTAAACTCACACACAACTCATCCACTAAACACACACACAACTCATCCACTAAACACACACACAACTCATCTACTAAACTCACACACAACTCATCTACTAAACTCACAC
>JBBKCR010061480.1:0-10429 GCA_037577295.1 Ladigesia roloffi | reverse complement strand
TTTATCCACTAGTTTTATAACTGACATCATGGGTTGTTAAGAGTGGAGCTCCACTCTCCAGCAGTCTGCAGCTAGACATGCTTGGTTTCGCAGGGATTGATGTCACATGTAAAGTATTTTCTTTCGAAAACTCGAATCTCAACATGAAAACTCCAAAAGCCATCCCACCGAATGAATACTCGAATATTTGAGTATTCTGTTACAGCCCTAATTGATACATTTGTATTGTTTACATTTGTGTACATTCATCAGTTTTATATGACTCTACGCCTTCTATTTTCTCATTGTTGCTTTGTGTCAGGAGGGATTCAGGGTTCCATTTCACTGCACATTTTATAACGGTCTATGTGTCAAATACACATCTTGTATCGCTGCCTCAGATACAACTATTGGTTAATCAATGAGAAGTCTTTACATATTTGTTTACCATAAAACTTCAAATTTATTAAACATTTTTTGGGTTGGACAACTGTCCACCTGGGCAGTTTTTTTAAAATCAAATCTGAAGGAAACATCTATCCACCTATTTGACTTGATTGTCCATCATATTCTAGACCATCATTCACCATCATTACTGACTCTTACTCGCCTGTCCTCCACACCAGTTTAACCACTGTGAATAACCGGAATGTGTTCCTAGGCACAAAAACTCCAACTGAAGCGTCTGCTCCTAAGAACATATTCTAATGCCTCACACTAGCGCTGACTACAGGCCCTACTGGTCATCAGTGGTTAAATCTGCATTCTTCTACCTCATATATTACTGCTCTCTTCCATAGTATCATTATTTTATTCTCACTCACTATATAGGGTCACCTAGGAGGACAGGTTCGCCTTTTTAACTCTTTGTTCCTCCCAAGGTTTCTTTCTCTCAAGGTTTCTTTATTTTTCAACAAACTTCCTGCCCTGCACATCCTCAAATCTAGAATTTCAGTGCAAGGATAGGTTGCTGGATTAATAAATCATCATCTCTGCATCATGTCCTTTAAAGTGCCCTGAAACAAGACAATGGTCTTAGTGTTGTCCCGCATTACGCATGTAAGATCCTCTGCAACGTCACAGTTGTCCAAGAGAGCACAAGTGATAGAATAACCACTTTACTTCAGAACTGTCCAAGAGAGATCAACTGAACTTGCCCTCTGGGTAAGTAGGATGGCCCTACATGATGTTAAGTGTCTGTTAGAGGACACAGTGTGTAGAACTGGACATGACTGAATTTGGACATTTTTTCCCCAGACACCCTCCCCCCACAAACTTGCAGTTCCGCCCATAACATTTGATGCAACCAAATTGGGAGGGTAAATATAAGCACATGACTAGAACAAAGGTCTTTGATTGTATGCAAACTGATATACAAGTATATTACTAAAAGTAATAAAAAGACACAATAAAAAAGTTTTAGTTTTTAGGCAATAAAGCATATTATATTCATACAGAATTTTCCAACAGTCCAAGTAATATTTTCATATTTGGCAATCATTCTAAAACAGTGATCTACGCCTGGGCATTGTGCTATTTAATTGGACCAACAGTACAAAAGGAGCTATAAAAAGAGACCATCAGCTATAAAAAATCACCCAACCCTCTTCTCCTTATAAAATCATGGGATCACTTTTGCATGCATAACGAAATCTCAGCTTTATAAATGTAGTCTCTGTTCTTATGTTGTGGGGGTCAGGCTCTCCACCAGCACTGATCTTCAAGCCAATAAGGCCAGACATAGCCTTGCCTGACCCCCCGCGTCATGCCTGCCATTTCAAGTGGACGCCTCTCATTAGCCTTCATCCATCATCAAAGCCTCACCTACTGCAGCCCAGTCCTAAATGGGGAGTAAAGTTCCAGATAACAAAAGACAAGCAGTCGCTAGGAGACACCAAGCACTATCCCAGCATTAAACTTCAGTAAATGTGAAGCTCTAATGAGTCATCCCCCTCCACCATCTCATTTCATCATGGTAAGCCTGGAGGCTGTTAATTAGTATAGTAAAAATTAATTTTGCATATCATTGCTAAAAGTAAATGTAAAAATTGTATTAATTGTATAAAAATGTATAACAGTAAAAAAAATACTTAGTTATCTAGTCAGTTTGTACCATTTCTATTTGTTTTTAGTTTTCACATAATGCAATTGTGTTAAATAATAAGTAATAATAGGTGTGGTTTGGATTTGGATATGATGTTGTGTAATGCCTGAACCCACTCTTCCATCTCCCTGAATGAAGGTAAAACAGAAACTACAGAGAAGACAAGAGTTTGGAATCAATTCAAAATAACCTTTGACGTTATTCCCTTACTGACGCTGCCTCCTGTGCTGCTGCTTAAAAAACACTGAAGTGGAGAGCGCACACCACATCAAAAACCTGGGGGCAACACGCCTTCGACCACAACCATAAGGCTGTTAAAGTTCAAAGCAAAAAATATCCATCTGGAGGCAGATGTTTCATACCAGCAGATGTATGATATAGACGCACTCCGTAGATTTCACCGTAGAATTATTCAAATTCCACCCAGTTATACGTTCTTTCTTTTTACTATGTAGCTTCCTGCTCAAACAATATGTGCAAGATGCCAACTATAACCAATAAATCATCTAACAAAAATCCGTATCTGTGTAAGAAACCTTCCCCTCAAATGCACATGTCACACTTCATGTTTGGCCTTGACTATTCTGAATTGCTTTATTGGATATTTTAGATGAGCTGGATAAAGAAGGCAGGCAGAACAGAACCCTCACTACTCAATAAAGTCAGCTGCCTTTCTAGCTAAACTATATTATGTTAATTCAAGAGCTTATTGTGAATCAACTCTTTACTGAGAGTGACTGTTCAAAAAATGTGATACCCTCACTATGTAAGAACACCAGCTTTCTCTCTTTCACTTTATCCACAGGGTCTATCCTACCCCTTTACTGCCATATACAAAACAGCTGCTCATATTTGTATGAACTGGGAGTAACCCAGCATCAATAAACTGGAACTCTAATGTCATGTGTATATCTCATAACTTGTCTATTCACCAGCACAAAGAAGACGATGCCTCTATAGGTTTTTGATCTAGAGTTAAGGAAACACATGGTTCAATTCAAAAGACAATTAAAATAATTACATAACTTTAAACATGCTTTCTGATTCCCAGTTATTCAGGTAACCAATGACCTTTCATTTCAGTGCTTTCACACACTGGATGTACTTTGATGCTGAGGACAGTTTTGCATCAATTTTCTTCCGCCTTTTAAAACCCCAGGTGTAAATGTGTGTTGGGGTCTGAAAAGATGTGTCACATTGAGACATCAATTAACAACAATAGAAGACATAGACAGAGGCCTGTGCCTTGATAACACACAGCAAGAATATTCACTACTGGAATATGAGCTTTCCCTGGGTGAGGTGTGTGAAAGAATTAAGGACTTAAATGCACAGTTTTTGTTTCTCAAACAAAGTTTTCTTAACCAGAATTACACCCCTGGAGAGATTTACAGTATTTATTAACATCTCTCTCTCTCTGACTCTCCCCTACCTTCAGCATAACACCACTAGGTTCCTGAGCAAGATCTTAAGGGCTGCTCCAGCTAGGGAATGAAAGCCGCTTTGGACAAAAATTTCTTCTACCTGTAAATGTAGGCCGGTACAGAACTTGTTTTTTGGTATCTGCTACTACTCTTAATCAATGTCTTTCTGACGGGCATTTCCATTTGCTTAGTCAGAACAGTCCATTTACCCAACCCTATGCATTCCTTGTGCTAGCCAATATAACCAGTAAAATGGCTACAAAACAGGAAAACCTATTTTGCATTTTCATCACTTCAGCACATTACTTGTGTAAATGTGTTTTCTGAGCCTCTGTGTGTGCGTAACCCCTTTTAACACTGATTATGGTTTATATGTTTTCTACACTGTTTCAGTTGCTAGCAGACTATATAATCAAATAACCAACCAGACTGCCTTTCTCATGTCAGACCTGAAACACAGAATTAACATTTTTTCACTCACTGTAGCACTTGAAAATGGCTCCGAGATTCAGGCATCTAAATAAAACTCTGATAGTCCTCAGCATGAGCCAAAATGCTTCTGAGAAATGTTTCTAATGAAAATGGCAACAACAACAAAAAAAACCTTAACTGAACAGGAACCAAATGTCCCTGTGTGCAGTTATGCCTTCTAATCTTATTTCAGTACAGGTGTTTTTAGATTGACACTTTAGAAATAGGTTTTAGATCTGTGAATTGTAAATGTAGATAGGCTGGGTGTACATGTTAATATTTGCATGTTACTGGCATGTCTACATGGTCTTGTAAATGGAAAAAATGCATTTTTGAGAAGGACATTCCTATTTAACTGCAGAAATGCATTCAAGGAAAATAAATCAGTTAATATTTAAAGTGTGCTATTTATTACAGTGGGTGAATCTGTGGTAAACTCTGGATTTTATCATTTACCTTTATTTATTAGACATTAATTTCCTACTCCAACAGTATTAGAAAGTTCATGCTTAACTGACAGACATGACTATGAATTGTCTAATTCTCTAAACTATAGTAAATATGCAATAAATTACACTGCAACATAAAAGGGCTTTACGGGTCAGTAGGTTGGATTCAGATGTATTTTTTAGCCATGATGGTGTTTTGTGTTTAAACGGATCATTTAACCTATGATAAATGAGCAGCTGATACCTAAATCTTCACACAAACCAAAAGACACATGAAACATTATGCAATATTTCTTTTTTTTTTCCTTCCCAAAATATTCTGCTCCTCTCAATAGAAGCCTCTGTGCTTATGGTAGCTGATGTCATTAAGTTAGGCAGACTTCAGTGGCACATGGCTGCAGTCCTGTGAGACTCAGCTGGGCCCACCGTTATGCAAGAATGGGCCAAAGGGCAACTTAGCCCACAGATACATGACTGAGGGGAAGCGAGATGGCATATGGTTTGCCATACTGCACACTTTTCAACCATCTGTGCACTATTTCACATTTCATGAGTAAGATAGTGGGAATTTCACATTTAATTATCAGAATATGTCTCGTAGAAAGAATGGTCCTGTTATGTATTTGGGTAATTGATCTGATCTTGATATTCAGAAGCTAATTCAACTCCATATGTCAAGTAAAACAGATATAAGGGACAACGATGAGCAAAAAGTACAGAAGACAAAGACAGAATGTGTTCCACATGCAACATATCCAAAGGCTGGTCACATGAAACTCTTTCTTTCCTCTTCTGGCATTTCAGCTTTAAGTGTAATTAACCTGTTAGACTGCCATGCAACTGGCAGGCAGTTACAGAGTTAGGCCAGAGAGACCAGAGAAAGCAGTCTGTCATTCTGTACACCCACCTGGAAAGGAAATGAACATGCAGTCAGTTTTGTGGGAGGGCTATTGAAGCAGTCCATGATGACCCTCAAACACAGTCCTGGTCAGAACAGGCAGAGCTAGAACAGATAAAAATGCTACAAAAGGATTTACTTCTTTTTACTGTTACAATATACCCAGAAGAATACATGGATCCCCAAATGTGTTTCATACTACTTCCCTTTCCCTCATAGAGAAACACACAATAATACGGTCCATTCATTTATCACTCCCTGTCACGGCACTTTCTTGAGAAATCCCCAACTCATGAAAGTCTGAGAGCCATGAAGACGTGTGGATCATGGGATTTGTGGTTTTAAGGGCAACTAAAAAGCAATCTCTCTCAACTCCAGAGGCTTCTAGTTAATGCAGTGATGCAGAACAGAAGCAGTCAAATATCTACCACAAGTTTTTCTGTCTTCTCAAGTATCCATCATTCTCTCCATCCTCATTGATATCTCGCTTAGCAAGAGCTCTAATAACGGTCTCATGTGCTCGGTGTACCCGCCGCCCGGGAGATGGCTCCAGAGGTAATCGCTTAGAACATTGGACAAGTAATCAATGGATCCCACAGCTGTTTAGAACTACAGTTATGTAAAGGCATGCTGACTGTTTATGGTCTAATGACTTACTCCATTCATGCTGAAAAATGTTTTATTTACTGCCTTGGTTTTTTTGGCATTGTTTATTTAGTGCAGTTATTTTCCCTTTAAGACTGATGTATGTAAATGATCTGTGTTTGGACTAGAGTCCCAGTTTTGGGCCTTGTTCCAAAATGAGAATAAACAGTCAGGGCTGAAACAAGTTCAGAACAAATGGGTGTGACTAACCTGAATAAGAGGATATATGTAAATAAGTTTGTTTTCGTTACATCAATTCATGAGTTCAAAACAGGCTGTACGTCTTAAATTCCATAAATCATGGCCTGTACTGGGGAGTAGGCATGGGCCGGTATAAGATTCTGACGGTATGGTAAACTCGGATAAAAATATCATGGTTTCACTGTATCACAGTATTGTAATTACTGCTCTACAATGTTGTATTTAAATGTCTGGGTAAAAAACAACTCTTTTTTTTCCAACTGAACACAGTATATTTTATTTTAGGAAACATATAGAACATTTTGTAACATTGAACATCGAACAAAATAATTAAAATAATTCACTCTTCTTAATTAAATCAAATTGCAGTCACTTGTGTGAGTCTAAATCTGCAGCTAAACAATAATCAGATTAAAAAAACAAACAACATTTTCAAAAACAAATCCTTCCTTTGACGACACAAACAATGCACATATCGTAGGAACGGTATAACTTTTTTTTGGCGGTATTGAAACCGTGACTTTTTTAAACTGCGGTAAACCTTGAAACCGGTTATCATCCCATGTCTACTGGGGAGTGAACAGTATGTTTCAAAATAGTACCTTTAACTCCTGATTTTCCAAGATATAGGCCTTTAAACACCCCCCCTCCTATTTACTGTCCTGTGCATTCTAGATTTCTACCTAATAAAAACACCTGCCATGAAAAGTAAGAACTGCAATATTTCAAAATAAATATTTGTGAGGCTCAAGCAATTACTATTTTGAAGCATGCATGCAGGGAAAAAAACATCACAATATTTTACACATGAAAACAAGAAAAACTGATGTGGCAATATGCAAATATAAAAAAAAAACACACCAGGTCAGCCAGCAGATCAACACTCATTACAGCAACCACTACATTTTCATACCTCTACCTAAGTGGGACTGGCCATTATAATGGGCTGAGTTGAATTGGCTATTCTCGCTTTGAAGCGGTTATTTGCTGGATGGTTTGAGATGCAGCACTATTATGGTGGTAGTATTACAGTTATATCCCATCCTTAACAGTCTGGTATCATTTACCAGCTGCAATTCACTCACAGCATGAGAACTTCAGCCATTAGACATGGAACAACAGAGCCTCTTTCCTCTTTATTTGGAGGCAATTTCTTTAGCTCTTCTACACTATAGGCTTCTACAGATGTAGATGTTTTACTTTTGGATGTTAATATTTCAAGGGTGGCTGCTTGTTCACTATGAAAAGAAAAATATTACTATGAAACGAACAGATGGAAAAGACGAACTGCTTAGCAGAACCAACAAAAGCACTTAACAATCTGGGGAATATGTGTAAACAAGAAGATTGGAGAGGAGAGAAATAAACAAACAAAAAAAGGAGAGCAAAATTAATACCAAAAAGAAAGAATAGAAACAGAATCTGCGGCCTGATTCCAATTGGATACTATTAGCTTTTTACCGTTTGGCAATTGTGCTGCTCTTAGTAAAATGGAAAATATGAGCTCACATAAACAGACCATCCATGAGCCACCTTGAGCCCCCTCCAGCGAGCTTCTCCCAAGTTCATAAATCAGGTCAACATTCACATGCATCTCTGAATTTCCAGTGTGCATGGATGAGTCTTTAGACCTGAGGTGGACAGTTATAAATCAGCCTGCGATTGCTACGATGGTGGAGGCAATGCTATACATAGTTCACTAGAACATATGTACCAACCAGACTCGACAGGCTAGGCTGCCATGTTCGGTTCGGTGGGAAGCAGACGGCAGTCAGGGACAGAGAGCAGAACAAGCCCTCTCTACTTCCTGGAGATCAAAGCAGCTGCTCTACACAGAATACAGTCTAAACAAGCCAAAGTGCATCACAGTTACATGATGATTCTTTGTTACATGCCAGGATTACAACCTGCATTGTTACATCTGTCAACACTTGAGTGTGCTAGTTCCAGAACAGAGAGAGAGAGAGAAAAAAAATACAGCTTTAAAACGGACTAACCAAAATAACAGCCCTGAAACTACAGACAACTGTGCCCTCCGTCCACAGTGGCTGGGGAATGTAATAAGGTTTTTTATTGTCCCTGTTCCCTCCTTAGAGAAGAGGATATCCCCTGTTGAATGGGGTTTCTTGCAGGAATGAACAAAATTAAACTGTCCATCTTGCTCATGGTTTACTATAGACTCAAGTAATCCTACACCTGGTCCCCGTATCCTGTGCCCCTTCAACCCTTTGTGTAAAGGATTTGCTCCGGTAATATGACCGTGAGCAATTTTTACAGACGCTTTGGAACTTATAATAGAAAAGTTCTGTTAGGAAAAATACTGCTCCATTAATTTCTATACGTTCTAACAAAACAAACCTTCATAGAAGAGTACACAAATATAGCAACATTATCAATTAAATTTAAACAGCGCAATGTATCAACACACCATGGTATTGAAAAAAAGCACTCCAGCATAGGACTGTGGATCAGTGGAACTGAGTTCTCGTGGAGTAATAGAGCTCCACCCAATGCTTTTAGGATGAATTTAATTGGAGTTCCAGAAAGAATCATCCAACTCATTACTATTCTTGCAGTTGATTGCAATCAAATCCATGGGACAACGTTCCAGCACCATCTCATCTTCTCATGGGTCTCCAAACTCTGTAATAAAAGCACTCCTTTCAGCAGAAATTTTGGATGTCTAGGATGCCTTTGTTTAAAATTTCTTTCAATCCTGCAAGAGTGAGGTAAAGCCACAACGGATCAGGACAAAATTATTTCTGCACAATGTGTGCAGCGTGGCAGAGCACATTACCCTGCCGAAGGAGGCCACGGCCATCAAGAAATACCACAGCTATAAAGTGTTGTACCTGGTCAACAATGATATTTAGGTAGGTAGCAAATATCAAACCAATTGCCCACATGTCCTCCTGGATGGGTGCCCAGCAGAACATTGCAGAATAGATCATTTTCCATCCATTAGCTTTTCTTCATCCCTTTAGACTAGAGCATCCGAGTGATGATATTGCCTTTGCGTCCCCAATATAAACTCGCCTTTCTCCAGCATCCTACATGTTGACAATGAGAACTGACCGTTTGCTCAGTGTGTAATACATGCCAATGCTTGAGGACTGTAATGATATTATTTTATTCATTTTATCCACAAGTGGTCATAATGTTTTGGCCCATTAGTGTATACATTCATTGTAAATTTCAGTGTCAACAGATTTTGCATTGAAGTTAACACTGCACTTCTGTAAACAAATGCAACTATTGTGTTACTCTTATTTCTCATCAATGCTCTTTTTTGGTATTAAACAAATGCTTTTTGGTATAAATAATATTTGACTTTATTACCTTAAGTACAAAGTCTCCAGACATCGAATTAACATGCAAAAAATAAGCCTAGTTTTAATTAAAAATAATGCAAATTCCATATTACAAACATCAAGTAAGTTAAGCGAAGATCTTTTTTTAAAGAAAAAAAAGTTGTCTAGGTAAAACATAGAAGAAAGCATTCTGTTTTAACGTGCAAATTAACTTATAAAGGTGTTTTCAAAACAAACTCTCATGCATCTGCTTTTTACTATGTTGTACGATTCTCTGCCAGAATTAATGGATTAATGGATGAAGCAATCACGGGAGCAGGGGGCAGGGAGCCTGAATTGCTGTTTTCCTGGCAATCGTTGCACTGAAGTCTGAGATAAACAGTGATCTATTTTTAGAAATGTTAAGTGCTTAATGTCTTTTCATAAATCACGTGTTTCACCTTTTGATCGAAAATGGATTATACTTGCAATGGGACGGGCGCATGGACACTGGGCAGCATTGTTTGGGCCCTATTACGGAGCTCAGGCAAAGCTGCTAATGTGGACTAACACTAACGAGGTGCACCTCTAATCCCAGCCACGGGCGTTTCTACCATAAACAAATACCTTATATAGCAAGTGCTCATTCCTTTTAGCACACTGGTGTCAAATCAGTGACATTCCAAGAGTTTAGAATTTGGAACAAGTATATTGGGAATGTAACCTCTTCCAGGAGCCTGAACTTGCTGGGAGTTTGCAGAACTGTAGAATTACCCAGGAGTGTCTGGAATTACAGTCTAGTGATGAGTGTATTCCTCCACAAACATGGACTATTCAGACAAAATATGATTATAAATATATTATGTGAAACCAAGATTTCACAAGCCTCATTTGTCATACACACACACACACACACACACACTCACACACTCACACACTCTTACACACTCACACACACTCACACACAC
>JBBKCR010061421.1:0-10430 GCA_037577295.1 Ladigesia roloffi | reverse complement strand
AGACGGTCGTCTTTCAGAGGTAAAAAATGATATAAATACTGTTCAGTTTCTCACAAAAAACGATCGTTTCATGTCTTTTTTTTGCCATGTTTTTATTCCTGACGTTGGAGCAGAGGGGATAAAACCTCAGAAGTGCTGATATGTGATTCCTAATATAGAATGTAAATGTAATTCTTTGTCTAAATATGTCATTAGTAATGTAATATTGTAAATGCATTTAAATGCTAAGGTTAATACACACTGTCATTGTTGTGGATGGGCCTCAGGGGGTACTGCTCAGTTTTAGGCCTGTTCAAAATGTGTTTTGTTTATACCTTTTATATGGATAAATGTACTTTTTATATTGAACAAAAAGGCAAAAAATGGAAGGATCTGTTGATTTGAGTCAATAGCGATTAGACAGAAGAACAGTTAGAGTATTCATTCTAAACTGAATTGGTTGTATGACTTCATAGACGTATGCTTTGGACTGTTTGGAAATCTTTGCCTGTACTTCAAGAGATCAATTAGCACTGAAATGTTCCAGTTTCTCTTGCTTGTTTCAGTTAAATAAGCCTGTGTTCACACTTAGCATAGTTTCTGAGACACAAGCGAATGTTTTATATTTAATACTATGAGACTCTGAGACTTAATCAAAGTAGAATGCTTTAAAAAGTGGAAAAAGATCTTTATTGGTAGCTGTGTCATAGGGGACATATATGGACTGGGCTTTTACCAAAAAATGTCCACATTATACACAATAATATTACAATAAGATGGATCTTGTACAGTGAGTCCAAGGATCCAAGCTCCTTCTGTGGTTTTTCTGTGCCCATTTCTTAGTTGAAATCAAGTTTGACTCGAGACCAAGATGTTTGTGGTTCCTGTAATATACATTATACATGATAGATGCCACAACATTAAACCTGATCAATAAATAAATAATCCTGTCAACCTTTCTTGCTTCGTTTCGTTTCAACGACGGTCTTGAGGAACAGTTCTCCGGGCTTCATGTAGGACTTTCAAAAGCCATCATTTTCAATCCAGTCCCTGAAGAGACACTCACCGACTGGGCTTTTACCAAAAAACAATAAGAACAGTTTCACCTCCCCAAAGTGGAAGTGACACAAAACAGCTCAGGTTTAAATGCAAGTACAGCTGCGAGCAGAGCAGGCGGATATTCTGGGAACCGTATTCTGATTATAAATTGTCTGGGTGACTGAGAAGTGTTCACGTCCCCACATGATTGTTTGTGACTGGGTTGTTGGTAAACCCCCACACTTTTCCCTTGATTGAGCAAGTGCCCACCCACCGAGCCCCGAATGCTCAGCCTAAACTCCGGTTCTGAGGACGGGGAGCGGAAGATGATGATATATAGAGTGATGTTATGGATAAGTAATCCTGGATGCCTCATTTGTGCGCAGACGGAGAGGAGAAATTCAAACCCAAACATTATTATTCACCGATGGATCTCCGTCACATTTCTAAGGTTTTGGCTCTTATCACGAAATGGCTCATTCACGGTCTGCTGAGGTCCGGCCTGACTCTTAATGTGGCTCTTTTTCTGGCCACAGCCGCTGCAGGGAGGAAGATGTGGAGGCAATGCCTGAGAATTCAGCAGAGCGTGGCCTGCAGGGCGGCTGATGCCAGACAAATTACACACTGGCCTCCGTCTGCCATGAGAAGAAACATCTACCGCATTCCTTTCAACACCTTGCCTCAGCTTCCTCCGTTTGCTCAGGTCATAAGGCAACAAGCGCTCCTGCAGGGAAGGAAATCTAGCGCATTAGTAGCCTAATTAACATTTTGTTTGAATCTTACCTTTGCAAGCAGAGGTTTGGTGGAATAAAGGTTTCAACCACCAGCAGGATTTCTGAAGTACTTTTTTAATTAGAGAAAAAAAACATATCCTAACCTTTGCTACTTTCATTCAGTAAACAAAGCTTCAGTAGGCAGCATGTGCTGTAAAATAGCTCTAATTGCAAAAATATGGAAAGCAGTACAGAACTGTGCAAAGGTCTTGCATCTGCATTTCAAATGAAGCTGCTTAAGAGATAAACTTTCTTGTATTTTTAATGTTTTCTTGAAGAGCAGTCCTCCAGACTCTCATTTTCAGGCCAGTCCCTGAACCAGACCAGTTTAAGAGGAATATTATTTGTTGGTTAAGACACATGGTTGCCTATGTATGAATAATTCAAGCAGAACAAAGAGCATCTAACTGAAGTCCTGAACCAGTGAAGAACCAGGAGCAGATGGTTCCAGATGACCAGGCTGTGATCAGTATACTGGTGGTCCTCAATGCTGAGTGGTTTCAACACCCACCCACAACACTCACGTCAAAAGATAAGATAATCAGTAAACAAAGCTTCAGTAGGCAGCATGTTCTGTAAAATAGCTCTAATTGCAAAAATATGAACAGCAGTACAGAACTGTGCAAAGGTCTTTTTAGCTGCTAGAGAGATAAACTTTCTTGATAACCAGACGGTGATAAGTATACTGGTGGTGCTGAATGCTGAGTGGTTTCATCACCTACCAACAATACACAGTATTTCAAAGATGAGATAATCTGGCTCGCATTTGCTAGCTCAAGGTGTTTACACAGTTTTTATAAGACCTACCATAAAGATCCACTTTGTGTCTGGTTAAACCGTTTGGTGAAAAATTCACGCGATTTCCCCCTTAGTTCAGTTTTAGTTAATCAGTCATTTGCTCGTCACACAGATTCACAAGATGCAAGTTATGAACAGGTATGAACAGTGCAGCGTCTGCTCAATACAATTCATAATGAGGCCCCCTCATTCGCCTACAGTTCAGCCTTCGGAGATCCCTTAGCGGTTCAGTTTTGACCACAGGGCCTTTCCCATCCTTGTAGACTCACCAGTGTGTGTAAAAACCCACTGACACATGAGGTCATGTGATTAGCAACTGTGGTCAGAAACTGGATCGAAATAGATGCTAATAGATTTTGCCTCATCAGATTAGAGTCTATATATGTACACCTATAGAGTGAACCTATTAGTTAGATGAAGGTCATAAGGTGACCAATGAGTAAAAGTATCACTATGAAACAAAATGTACTTAAAATATGCTTAACTCTGCCTTAATTAACCCCTGAAAATATGCCAAACACCTTAATTTGAATTAAGTGGCCAGTAATTTGTAAACCGTTCCCTTAATTTTACCTTAAAATTGCATTTAAGGTGTGAGTGTGAAACCCCTTAATCCTAAACATATGGCCTTTTCTTCAGGAGGCTCAGTTATTTAAGGGGCAATTTTTTTAAATAAGGGAACAATTCTGTAGTTTTACCGCTTAATCAGCCTTAATCTGTGCACTTTTCCACTTAATTTCCCTTACTTTCTTGGAAATTAATGTAAAAATTAAGGTTATATTAAGGGGTAACATTAAGGGGTTTGGTTTCGTAGTGTAAAAGGTGCTTCCTAGTAAACCGGGTGATGAGAGAAATAAAGAACACTAAAAAACTCTAAAAAACAGACTCTAAGATATACTGTCTATGGTCTGACAATATAAAAGATGGACAACACACAACAAAAAACATCCTTTTGTAGAAGCAGCTCTTCTGAGAGGGAGCACGTGTGCAAAGCCTGTGAGTGTTTTTTATTTATTTTTTCTACAATGCATACCGCCTGGGGGTAAACGGTGCACACTGGTGGTCAGTGTGCTGCCAGAGCCAGAGGGAAAGAGCTTTGGGAAAGAGCACAGACAGTATTAAATCAAGCTGCATTCTGTTTCACAGCTAAAATGCTAAGAAGAAATGATTTCGACTGCATAATGTACAAGCTGTTCTACCCTAAACACTGGCCTGGTGTGATGCTCAGCGACTAGCAAAGACACTAGTGATGAATCTGAGTGCAGACAAGGCCCACGCAAACTTATTGAACATGAATAAACATAAATGATAGGTTTGCTGCATGTTGCAAATACTCTAATAAATAGTAGGTTGTGATGTTATCCACTATGCTGTCCCATCGCAGTAAACTTGTGAGTGATGATGTTGTATCATTGTTTGTTTTACAGTACAACCATATAGTGCAATAAGAAACTGCCTTAACAGAGATGCAGTGCTTTATCTATGTGGTTTAATGTGGCTATGACAAGTCAACATTACCACTATGAAACATAATGTACTTAAAATATGCTTAACTCTACCTTCATTTACCCCTGAAAATATGCCAAACACCTTAATTTATATTAAGTGACCTTTAATTTGTTAACCTTTCCCTTCATTTTACCTTAAATATGATTTAAGGTATGAGTGTGAAACCCCTTAATCCTAAATATATGGCGTTTTCTTCCAGAGGCTCAGTTATTTAAGGGGCAAATTAAAAAAATAAGGGAAAAATTCAGTAGTTTTACCCCTTAATCATCCTTAATCTGTGCACTTTTCCACTTAATTTTCCTTACTTTCTTGGAAATTAAGGTAAAAATTAAGGTTATATTAAGGGGTAAAATTAAGGGGTTTGGTTTCATAGTGTACTGAGGGGAATTCTCCAGAGGTGTACTGGATGAAGCTCCTGAAGCCTGAACCAATCCACCAGCTGTACTCCCAGGGTGAAGCAGAACTGTACCATGTTGAAGCATGTACACAAAAATATCCACATTATACACAATAATAATACACTAAGATAGATCTTGTACAGTGGGTCCAAGGATCCAAGCTCCTTCTGTGTTTTTTCTGTGCCCATTCCTTAGTTGAAATCAAGTTTGACTCGAGACCAAAATATTTGTGGTTCCTGTACTATATATTATACATGATAGATGCCACAGAAATGAAACCTGATCAATAAATAAATAAGCCTGTCAACCTTCCTTGCTTCGTTTCGTTTCAATGACGCTGAGATTAAAGATATTTACAAATGCAAGGCTGTATGAAATGGAATATGTGGGTTAATAAATAAGGACAGCAGTGACCTGCTTTTCTCCCATTAGCTCATTTGCATGCAGATTTTATTCCACATGAGTAGATGTTGATGTTTGATGTTGGTATTGATATCAAGGCTGTAGCTGTGGCATGTTTACTGTTGTCGTCACAGTGCATCAGGACTAACCGGGTTAAACTTCAGCTGACTGTGTGATGGGTATCGCTGAACACACATTACACAGTCTTACGCTTCTAGCTTTTAGCTAGGACGCTAAACCGGAGCCTTCAGACTGCCTGGTCTGCAAGTTCTATTGGCATGAACAATGGCCTGATTCTGCACTAAACATTGTGTTGTTGTCCTCCTTCTACTACAGCATTAGCCTCAGCCGTGCCATAATTGCAGCTAATAAAGCACAACTAATCTGACAGATGTTGATAACAGTACCAGGCGTTCTCCGAGCCAAGGCATGTAGCGAGATAATTTGCATGAAAGAGAGAGAAAAGAATGGTCATTGGCACCAGGCTCCAGGCCTGCTGCTCCATGAGTGTGTACAATAATTGTATTATGTAGCAATCACATGCAAAACACGCTTTGCTAATGTTAACCCTGAATGTCCGGCGAGTACTGCAGTCATCCTCTTCCATTGTGGCATATGGAGACAGAAAAATGTCCCACAATTCCTGTGCCTGTGTGGATTCTATAGCCTTTCCTTGCAGAGCACGACTCGCTAATGCTAACTCTGAATGTCCCCCATGTTTTATGGCTCCTTTAGCAGTATGTGAGTAATTAGAGAAAGATAAAATGACCAAATGAATTAATAATCTGTCTTACTCCTGGACCATGTGATGCTGACAGCCTTCTGACAGGGCTACAGCAAAGCCCTTGCTCATCAGAGGGCATGCTGGGATAGAAAGTGGGTAAAGTTAAGAACAATACGTGATTGAAATGGAGAAATAAAGAGCGCTCTGTCTGCACATTGTGTGGCGGGAAGTAAGCCAGAATACCCTGTGTCTTCCTGCACATTGTATACATAGGCTGGAGAGACCAGGGCGCTTCCTTTGATGTCACCGCCCAGCAGATAGTGAGATATGGGCAGCGCTTCCCTCCTGGAGCCCAGAGGTGCCATTCCGGTCCGCAGCAGTGAGCGCTCACTCACGCCGTCATCGGTCATGTCCAGTTCCCATGCTCACGGCTTTGAGGAATAAAAGATGGAAGTGCATAATAAAACAGCTCAACATAAACACAGGAAAGACAGGAGTCCTCCTCAGCCCACATGTGAAGAAATGACTTTTCCTGCAACTTTTGGTGTGAGCATCTGAAAAAAAGCATTTTCCCTTTAACAAGGGTCAATTTTTATGTTGTTTTATGTTGTTTTGATTATGTTATTTGTCCACATATACACACACACACACACACACACACACACACACAGGGTTATATGCACACCCACACAGAGTTTATTCCTTATTTGGATGGGTCATCTCGCTCTCTCTCTCTCTCTCTGTATATATATTACAGTGTTCTGTGAAAAGGACTTTAGTTGCTATTTAGTTTCCAAAGATTAAGATTTTCTTCGATTTCTTATGTAGTCTTGAGGAAAAGTTCTCCAGGCTTCATGTAGGACTTTCAAAAGCCAGAATCTTCAGTCCAGTCCTTGAATGTGACCTGTATAAGAGGAATGTTTTTTGTGTTAAACCACACCATGACCTATGTATCAACCATTCAAGCATAATGAACTGAAGTTCTGAACCAATGAAAAAGCAGGAGCAGATGATCAGGCGGTGATCAGTATACTGGTGGTGCTGAATGCTGATTGGTTGGAACTCATTTATTTAGGCTCCTTGAATCTTTGGATACTCTGTATATATATATATATATATATATATATATTCCTTTTTTGCTTTGTATCATCTTCTTTATTCGAAAATGCACAGACACACATACTTGCATAAATACAGTGCATTTTAAAATTGACTTAAAAATGCACACAGACACACACATACACACACACACACACAAACACACACACACACACAAACTTTCACATGCACACAAAGTGCATAAAAGGCTCAGAATTCATGGTCATCAGGCTGTTTTTCTCCTTGTCAAACCTATAACACTATGGCCAGAAAGACCACTGTGTTTCTCACGGAAAACATGACTCAAGAGCTTTATGTGAACCAATTAAACACCTAACGGCATCCCACTAAACAGAGAGGATTTACAGATTAGCGGCATGGCTAAGCCACTTCAAACTCAAACCCACTGTTTATTCCACTGCACAGGCGGCTTCCTCTCTCAGCTCCGCTTCTAAAGAAGGAGACGCTCAGGCCACTGCTGATCAAAACACCCCCTCATTCCACTCCTCCATTCTCCCTCTCTCCTTCTTTCTGTCTCTCTGTCTGTCTGTCTCTCTCTCTCTCTGTTTTTTTTTTTCCTTCTCCTCCCTTCCCCACATCCTCTCCTCCCACGGCCTACTGCAGATAGAGGACAGAGAGGGGAGGGAGAGAAAAAGCATGAAGAGCTTGACTCCTCTCAGAACGGCGAGTTCATTAATTTAATCTCATGTTCCTCTACTCCTATGCGTCATTCGTGTTAGCTGATTTGTAGTCCGGATTGCTCTAAAGTGAATTAAACAGTTTTTTTAATAGGAAGATGGAGATCAGAGAGGGCATGCAGAAGTCATGTGGTGACTTTTTCACCTACACTACACTGTTGGCACTCAAAAAGGAGTAAATTTGGACTTTGGCAGCAACAAAACATAGCATAAGTTGGAAAAGATATTTTGTAATAGGCATAATTAGCTCCAGCTCACAGACTCATCTTGAGCTGTCTCTTTCTTTGTCTAATTGGATTCTGTCAAAGAAAACAAATATATTAGAAATATTACCAGTGGATAGAATCAACAGACCACAATCATCTAATTTGCCAATTGCTATTGCTGTTAGTTCATATTTAAGTGATATTTGGTCAGATTTATGTTATGGTTGATCCAAGTGCATTTTTATATAAAATCTCGATTGTATCTACCATAAATATTTAGTAAATCAAGGATTTGATTGAACCAAGCTGGCTGTATGAGCAAAACCACCCAATATCAGATCAGAAAACCATGTAAATTAGTAGAATCAAGTGTGTTAAGATAGATAGAACAATAAATATGCAAAGTGGGAGGTTTGAAGGCCAGGATTGCGAAATAGTTCTTAGCATGCTATTGTTGCTAACAGCTATCAATTAGTATTATGCAGATGAAAGATGCTAATTGGTAGCTGATATATTCCAGCCATCTTATCACATCTGATCAAACTGATCCTTTAACAGATAACTTTAAGATACATGCTGAAATCAGATGATCAAAAACAGCACCATTATAATGGAAGGCTTTATTGCAGTTATGCTCAAACTGTGCAGCAGATTTGTTTGTCATTGAGAAGAACATCTGTTGATGGATTAGTACAATTACAGGTTGATCTCTTAATCTGCCTGCCGTGCTACAGCTAATAAAATCTAAGACAGACTTGAAGACAATCCTCTGAATAAAGAAAACACCAGTAGTATTGGAATCCGCATCTTTGTGCCTGTGATAGAAAGCTCTTAAATATAAGATCAAATTTCAGAACTTACCTGGCCAAGTAAGATTCAACTAGGGGGATAAATCTCCAATTAAGACTGGGATATAAATAAATAATAGATTAATTTAAATAATCTAATTAATTAATCCAAAATAAATAAAACATAAAACCATACAAAAACAGAAAATAAATGCTTAATAGCGCAAGGAGTGTGTTAATGTAATCTAATAAGGGTCATTTGCTGTAGTCCAACAAACCTAAAGATATGAAAATGTAATCAGAATATTAATAAGGATCAGAAAGTTGATGTAGGGCCAATCCTTCAGTTGTTAGTTCAGTTCTTTAATGAACCAAGAACAAATAAAATAATTATCATTGGTGTTTTTAAGTCATATTGTATAAAAACAGCATGTCACAGCAGTTATTTTGCAGATGTTGAAGAACAATATAAGTACACTACCAGCCAAAACAGTTCAAGTCCAATGAATAGTAAGAAATGGTACAAAAGACTGAACTGTGAGAGTTAAAAAAAATGGTAAGGTTACCCAGAAGTGGGAAATAAATCTGTAGCTCTGTAGCAGGACCTCTTATTTGTTCCCAGTTGGTCGGTTCGTCCTACAGCAAGGTAGTGTCCCAAAACATGAGTCCAGGATCTGCCAGAACTGCCTCAGAAAACAGAACAAGATGGAGAGCTGGAGAACATGGAGTGGCCAGAGGAGTCCAGACTGAAACCCCGCGAGCTGCTTTAGGAGGAACTGGACAAAAAAGTGAAAGCAAAGCAACCTATAAGTGCCGCACACTTATGGGAACTTCTGAAGAAGTAACAATGAGACACTGAACTGCTTGAATTTCAATAAAAAAAATGAAAAATTGAGTCTTGTAAAACGTTTTAGTAGTGTACATTAAAATAGTTGTTTATTCTATTTTTAAATGGCTTAATAAAATATTTTTTTCTTCAAATATATTCTTTATATCATAGCTCTTCCAGTAAGCACTGAACTCTGAGCACAAACACTTTTGAATTAGCTGTTCTTTGGATTACTGAAAGGAGAATCTCTTTTACATTTCTGATAAATTTGACCGAAACAGACATATTTATGTTGTGCAATCAGATTGGGAGAGTGGCGTAACCTGTAACAATATATGTGGTTTTAAAACTGAAATAAAATTAAAGCTGAATGCTATTAGTATTTTTCCACAAACGATGTGACTTGCCAAACTGGCAATGGAATTTAGAAAAGCTCACGTTTTAGTTTTTTAGTGAAGTTACAATTTGACTAATGTTGCTCAACATAACAGACATTTTATCTCTTAATTTTAATGTCAGTATTTGTACTCACATTACAACCATAATAATGGAATGACCCTTTTTCTGGCTGAACAAAAAACCTTTTCACAGATGCACGTTTTGAAATCTGTTAGTCAGATTTTCTTTCTCAGGGGGAATTGATGCTCTGTTGTGGTCAGAACGTGCCCCTCAGGTTTCTGCTGAAGAGTATTGACTGTTCAAGTCTTGGTCATGGCATCTACAAACATATGCAGAAACGAAACTATCTATGCTGGGTTAAATGACTGATGTAATTCCGGGACAAGTAAGCATGTCAAGATACAGAATCAGAAACAATTACTGATTGTAGAGTGCACAGACACACAGAGACAAGAACAGCATAAAATATAATATAGAGTCAAAATCCATCTCTCCATTTTCTACCCCACACTCGGGGTTGAGGAGGGCTGGAGCCTATCCCAGCTACTACATGCGAAGGCAGGGTACACCCTGGACAGTCGCCAGCATGTCACAGTGCAACACACTCGCACGCAGTCACACCTAGGGGCAATTTGGTGTGCTCAATTAACCTATCCCCAATCACACATGTTTTTGGCTGTGGGAGGAAACTGGAGTTCCTGGAGGAAACCCACACGGTCACAGGGAGAACATGCAAACTCCACACAGAAAGACCCTGTGCCCGACCCGGGAGTCGAACCCAGGACCTTCTT
>JBBKCR010061411.1:0-10431 GCA_037577295.1 Ladigesia roloffi | reverse complement strand
CCTCTGCCATCATTTTAAGTGGGAGAACTTGCACAATCGGTGGCTGACTAAATACTTTTTTGCCCCACTGTATATAACAAATACAGGCCAGTCAGAGTCCAGATGTAAAGCTAGTACACAAATGCACATATTCTCTAAAGGGAAAAATCCCCAGTCTCTTCAGTCAGTGACTCAAAGAGCCCGATGTACTCATTAAATTAGCACGTAATGACGGACAGTGTGTACAGAACCATGCAGACTGTATTTGGAGAACACCAAACTGAATAGATCACACTTAGACCAATTAAAGAGAGATTGTAAACAACAACAATAGTGTATACTAACTGTATGAACCGCACTAATTAGATGTCGTCCATTCCGTTCTCATAATTTTTTTATTCATTTATTCTCGCCAGTTTTCATCACCATAATTAAATGTGGTACTACTGCTTTACAGCCTTTCTCTGTTCCACATGCCTCAGAAAAGTGAAATATCATGTATTATAAAAAGGTGTGTACAGCTGTGAAGGCAGTGTGTGGGATAGCAACACCACAAATGGTATGTGACCAATAGAAACCGACTATGATTTGGTACCACTGACACCACAAGCCTGAGCCTGTATCTGCGTCCTGGGAATTATCCCTTAAACTCATCGTCTGCTTTGCCTAAAACCAGCCATAAAATGTGTTTATGAAGGCAATATAAAGAGGGGGGGGGGTTATTGTGAATAATATCACAACTGTGAATTTCTTGAGGGCAGAAAAATCAAGAAAAAATGAAAAACTGTCCCCAGCATTTTAAAACATAATGGTTTTAATATTGACTGTTTCTTCTGCCAGAAAAGTAGTCCCACCACAGGCTGTTTGTTTGCTATTGGGACGACTGGCAACCTGCTGATGTTGCACTTTTCAGCACAGTCGCACTTTCAGCACTAATGAAATGTCAGAATATCAAATGCAAAATGAATAAATAAAATCTAATTCACACGAAGAGTTCGTCACCACAAAGAACCCTCTGTGGCGGCACCCTCAAGTCTCGAGTCAGCAAATTATTCTTCAGATTTAGTTTCCAAGGGTTCAGAACTTCTTATATTTTTAAGGTGGTCTTGAGGAACAGTTCTCCAGGCTTCCTGAAGGACTTTCAGAGACTCTCCTTTCCAGTCCAGTCCCTGAACCGGACCAGTTTCAGAGGAACATTTCTGTTGGTTGTATCCATACACACAATATGGACAAACGAATTGGGACGTACCCCTTCCCTATTTGAGGACACCGTTCATGGAAGAACCTGTTCTGTTCCAGCAGGACTGTGTCCCGGTACACAAAGCAGCTCCATAAAGACATGCTGGAGGAGTTCAGCATGGATGAACGTGACTGGTCCACACAAAGTCCTGACCTCAAACCCATCCAGCACTTTTGGGATGAACTGGGATGGAGATTGTGATCCAGACCTTCTCAACCAACATCAGTGTCCGACCTCATAAATGCTACAGCATGTATGGACACAAATTCCCACAGAATATCCAGACTCTTGAGGAAATACTTCCAAGAAGACTGGACACTGTTAGAGCTGCAAAGGAGGAACAACTTCATATTAAAGTCTAAGCCCTTGAATGCACTATCATCCCTGTTGGTTTAACGCTCACATGTCCCAGGACTTTTGTCCATAGAGTACACATATAGAATACACAAGGTTTCCTATCTGAATACCTTTTTTCTTCCTCTAACACACCCATCGCACTTCTTGTCTTTAATATCTTCACACAGTTATGAATACAGGTAAGTGAGGGTATGTATGTGTGTGTGTGTGTGTGTGTGTGTGTGTGTGTGTGTGTGTGTGCCGGTCCTCACCTTCACCTCCTCAGCTTTGCGGAAGCGTTTGAGCTGCCTGAGCCTCATGTACTCAGACTTGACCCTCTTCCTCCACTTCATCAGGCTGCGGGGGGCTTTAGTGGGGCAGAGTCGGGCGCCGGATGCTTCATCCATCACTTCCATCACCTCCAACACGAAAGGACACACACTAAATAAACAATTACAGGCCCTGCAGAGAACACTCACGCACAGTATCATGCTCCAGAGAGGGGTGTAAGACTAGCTTCTGTTCCTAATGTACCATAGAGACATGCAGTCCTGAGGCAGAAAACAATTACCCCCCATAAAGGGAGGTGCTGACGCTACAGTGCAGGACGTGTGACCTCGACAGCCTCACACACCACACACTGTGTAGTAATGCGCTGTCCTTAATTCATATGTGCATATAAACTCCCTTCCTAAAACGCATCATTTGTGTCTGTGTAGTACGTTTCATTAAGGCAGAAGTAATGGAAACATTACAATGAAGGCGATTCAGTCTCTTCATCAGCATTAAAGTAAAACAGTATGTGTTTGTTTTAGTCTTTAAATGGGAAGTACGCTGATTTATCACATTTCTGCATAAGATGACTGCAAACATCATGCAGGGTGGTGGTGAATGGAGCCAGATATCTGAAAAAAATAACCCCCACCCTGCAAACCTGCACAAAACACACACACACACACACACACACACACACACACTTACACTCACTCACACACACACACAAAGTTATTAATCATACTAATTGATGTTTGAGAAAATGTTTGATGTTTTAAAAAAGTAACTATATATATATATATACATACATACTTACATACACACAAAGTTATTAATGATAATACACGATGCAAGAGAAGCTGTTTTACAATCATTTGAGAAGGTTTAAAATGTATACACACACACACAATGTATAATTACACAAATGTATCTATCAGCAGCTGGTTAAGGATTTGCCCCTACAATTAGAAGGTTGTTGGTTCAAATCTCAGTACTGCCAATGTCATCACTGAGGAATCCCTGAGCAAGCTAGCATCCCCACCCACTGCTCCCTTCATTTGGTGAATGGGTTAAATGCATTTTTATACACACACATTAAAATCCCATTAATGATAGAGGCAAAGGGGCTTTTTGAGGCAAAATAGTCCCCAAAGAAAATTTTCTCAGATTTACCACTCCATGTGGGTCTGTAAAATGTAGAAATTATTTCAAGCAAAATAGTTCTAGCAACTTTGATGGTACAATATTCATGAATTTAGAATAAATATAGATATTTAGTTTCCTGAAAATTAGCGTTTTGGACTTATGAGGTTTCCGCCCGACTGTAATGATATGTAGGTTTGGATAGTAAATCAAATACCTATTGTTGTGTGATAATGTCTTCCATTCAATGCCTCTGTAAAGCCTCTTAACATGAAACTGCATGATTCAAAGATTGAACAACACAGAAATTTCGAAACGTTGGTGGAGTCTCCCTTTCAGCGTGGCTCCAGCTCAGTGTTGCTATGGGTGTCTGGAGGAGGCGATGCTGCACAAGCGTGTGGGCGTGTGGTAAAAGTCTGTATTAAATATTTTGGGTTTTTACAGAGACTGGGAGGGATTTGACACTCGTGCCCAAGGGTTTTCCTCCAGATGTGATACGATCACACACAGCAGCACGAGCTTTCCGGCCTCACTGAAGCTTTCTGGGAAAAAACAAGCTTTCCCGTACTAGCAGTGATTCACACCTACCAACACACACACACACACACACACATACACACTCCTACACAGACACACACACACACACACACTCCTACACAGACACATACACACATTCCCACACAAATACACACACATATACACATACACACAAAACATACGCACACTGACACATACAGAGTCACACAAACACACACACACGCACACACACACGTAACAATATGCCTGCACACAAACACACATGCGGAATTACCGAACGAATGACTCAAACTTTGTCACTGAGGACCGTTAATCCTAGAGTCTCTCGCGCGCCCCCTGCCGGTAGCAAAACAGCAGTGCCCCTTCACCATTTTTAAAGGGATTTAAAGCTCTTCCCGGAACACGCACGCACACACACACGCGCGCACACACACACATACACACACACACACACACACACATTTACACATACTCCTGCTATTCACCAAGCCCCTCAAATTCCCCTCGACGAGGGACAGAGCGCGCATGTGCCCCTACGCATGTGTGTGTGTGTGGCGAGAAAAACATGCAGCTTCTCTCGTCTCGAGACTGGAAGTGGGCGTGTCCCTCCTCTCGACTGAAAAGTGCGCAGTGTACTTTCCCTCGAATTCCCCACTCAGACAGCACGAGGCCTTCAAACAGGGGGCGCGTGAACCAAAGATGGGATTTTTGTGCTTATTCGTGTATGAATGTGTGTCTGTACATGTGTATTAGTGCGTATTTGTACGTGTGTGTGTGTGTGTGTGTGTATGTGTGCACGCGCGTGCCTTGGGGACGTTCACGAGCAACAGCACGAAGCCTCGAAAAATACTTTTTTAAAATGATGGCAAGAAATCGCGTGCAGCAAAACACACACATACAGACTCACATACAAACACACACGCAGCGTGTAGCATGGTGACACAAGCAGCACGCACGCGGAACACTGCTGTTAAAAACACGCGCGCAACGTTGCAGAGGATTTGCTGATGAGAAACACACGCACACACGCGTACTCATACACAAACAAACACACACACACACACACACTCGCACACGCACGCACGCGCAGACAGTTTGCAAAATACCTTAAGACTCGTGTGTCCACGCTTGTAAATATCCCGAGTGGTCCACGAGGACACTCCGTTAGAGCGCGAGGAGCCGCGTCCCCCACGGCGCGCGCAGCGGCCCGGGCTCGAGCGGAGCGGAGCGGAACAGTCCAGCTTCAGGAGCTGCGCACTCAGAGTGACGTCTTTATCGCACACACACGCACGCACACACACGCACGCACACACACACACACACACACTCACAAACACACACACACACACTCTCGCTCTCACACTAAACAGCAGCAATCATGAAACATGACTCATCATATTACTGCTTATGTACATAGTAGTAAGAGAGGAACAATAATAATAATAAAAAAATTTATAACAATAATGGTACATGTACGTACTACAACACTAATGGCAATGCTATTATTTCTGTTTACTACTATCACTACTACTAACACTACTGACGTTGGTTTTGTTGTTATATTATTATTACTATATTATGTTATTATCTTATTGTTGTTGTTTTGTTGCTATATAGGATAGTCCTAGTATTATATTGTGTTAATAAATATAATATGATGCAATATAATGAGATAATATTGTATATATTCATATATCACATAATATAATATCATTTAAACATACAATACATATGATGTGAACATAAACAATAGTAATTGTATAACTGTTGTTGGGAATGCTCTTATTATTTTTATTATTCTAAGCATCCCTGTGAGTAACAATAGTTTTAGCATCAGTGTTTTTTGTATTTCTTGTTTGTTTGTTTTTGTCAGGCCCTTATCCCAGTAGATCACCAAAATAAGCTCAAATCTCAACTGTTCTTGTTATTATTAGGCTATTATTTTATTAGCCTATTATTTTTCATCCTAATACTGGCGGTCCAGTGGATCTCATGATGGTTACAACTCAGTAATAACATAATTATAACTGGTTATACACTATTTGTCATCTCCATTCTTCTCATCCGCACCAGCATTGTGCCTTATTAACCATTGACATTCTACATTATTAATAGAATGGAAGTTATGGTACTGTCCTTTATTTATTTATTTATTTGTTTATCTCGCCCCCGTCCTCGGACGGGCCTCGCCCGTGCTGCTTCGGGATTGGCTGGAAGTGACCGGCCTCCTGATCTCTGATTGGCTACTGGGTTATTCCTCACGAGTGGTCCACAGTCCTCCAGCCTTGAAGCTGCTGAGGGGAAAAATAACGCCACGTGACTCTGAGAGCGCCTGCAGCGCCTCTAGTGTCCAGCTCAGGTACTGCTTCTATTACATAAAACATTAGGCTTTGAACGTTAAAAAATGAGGATTTCTCACTCATATGAGCATTAAAAACACTCTAATAGGCTCACGTTGCTGATACAGGTGTTTGATTGCACACACAACTTGAAGATTCTCTAAAGAAAAGCTCTGAAATGTAGAAGTGGTCGTCCTGGAGGCCAGTCTGAAGACAAGGGGGACTTAAAGCCCCCCTAGCAGAGTGTTCTCTGAAATGGTACGTCTGGGGCATTTGTGAACATGAGCTAACGTTATTACCACTAAGGGTCTTGGGGCAGAATGCGGCCAAAGTTCAGAGTAAAGTGCTGAGGTCTGGTGTGAAGAAGAATAAAGGCGGTTACTGCAGCAACAGGAGGATAAACTACCTACTATTTACACTTTTGTCCACAGAACAAATACATGATCTACGAGTGTCTGCAAACTTTTGGCCATATAGTGCACACACAGTTGAACCCCAGCAACTTTGTCTTTTGTCCACATTATAGAATAAAATAAAGATTTTTAAAATAAAACATAAATCTGTAAACATGCAAATCCAATCTGTGATGCTAACACATCAAGAATTATTTATATACATTTCCCACATAATTAACCAACTAATTGCGTAATCTTAAACTATACAATATGTATGTGGATATTTGCATATACAATACGTAAATGTGCAAATACATATAACGTTATTTAGTTTGTTAATGATGCAATAGTTGGTCAATAATTGTTTTTTTTTCATATTTTTGTATCATCTACCTTAAATGAGTTTGTAATCTGTTACATTTGTAATGTATTCATAAGACCATCTTTGCCCTCTCAAAAAAACCCAAAACAACAACCCTATCCTCCTTTAAAGGAAAAATACTTTGCCTTCTTGATTTTTCCCTATTTTTTAATAAAAGTTAAAAAAGAGATGTGTCCACTAGATGGCGCCACATCACCAGTTTCCACAGTGACGCAGTAAGCAAGGCGAGTCCTTTCATACTGATCAATGAATGGACATCATGGAGTCTTCTTCTTCACTTCTTGTGTAACTAAAATCGCCACTTGCATGCAATAGTTCATTATGTGCAGCCTTAACAAATACAACACTTCTGCTCACACTAAATGGACAGAAGAATTGGGACACACTTGTTTTTCAGGGTTTAAGAATACCCCTTATTTCCAGTGAAGGACAATTTTAACCATTCAGCAGACCGAGATATTTTGGACAATGCCATGCCTCCAACATTGTGGGGAAGCACTTTTTCTTTTCCAGCATGACTGTGCTCCAGTGCACAAAGTGAGTTGAATAAAGACGTAGCTGGAAGAGTTCAGTGTGGACTGGCCACACAAAGTCCTGACCTCAACCCCATCCAGCACCTTTGGGATGAACTGGAATGGAGATTGTGATCCAGACCTTCTCGTGCAACATCAGTTTCTGACCTCATAAATGCTACTGACTTAATGGACACAAATTCCCACAGAAACTCCGAACTGTTGAGGAAAGTCTTTCTAGAAGAGTGGAAGCTGTTCCAGCTACAAATGGGAATTAACTCCTTTTTAAAATCTATGGATTAGAATGCAATGTCATTACATTTACATTTATATTCACGGCATTTAGCTGACGCCCTTATCAAGAGTGACGCACATCAGTGCTCAAGTAATCCACAACTGTATCAAGGACCTGTAGAGCAAGATTTAAGTCAACATCCACCAATCGCCCATATGATACTGTAGCTCGGTACACCTGATCAACACCGTCACTGAACTAATCAGTACACACCTGTGAAAGAAGGTAAAACAAGATTAGGAAGGTAAGGAGGGTTTGTTTTTTTTGTAAGCAAGCTAAATAAGAGATGGTTAGTCGCCAAGGTGCTCCTTGAGTCGGTGGGTCTTTAGCGGACGTTCGAAAACAGCAAGAGACTCTGCTGATCTGATGGGGAGAGGGAGTTCGTCCCACCACTAGGGGGCGAGACTGAGAAGAGTTTTGACGCATGTTTCCCTCTTCTGAGGTTGAAGCCCTGAGAGGACGAGAAGCGATACGTTGTTTGATCAATGCCGCCATGTTACTCAGTAAAGAGAACGCCAAACCACGATTTGTGTTAATTAGTAAACTCCTTTTGCGGTAAACGTATTTATCTACAATATCATTTAATTATCAAGATCAAACCTGTACGCACTTAACCATCATTAACAAGCTGCTAAAAACCTTATTATTGACCCCCACCTTCTATCAATATATCTGCACTTCCATCGCTCTTTTAATCTTCTTTTATTGATCTTCTATGTATTCTCTAATTTATTATTCTACCATTTTCATGCTCAATGCTCTCATTCCGCTCCCTTGAAGCACAAAGAATGACCTTTGTGCAAGATAGCGGGCTACAAGAATAGATTTGACTTGACTTGACTAAACTATTTACATCCACCCCTTTAACTGAACACAGCATATAGCGTAGTTTATTTGGTGCAGAGTATTTTCAGAGTTTGATTTTGACTTTAAACTATATGTTTAGTTCATATTTTCTGTATCTGTGCGGTTCCTCCAGGGTCAGTAACGATTCTGAGTCTGACTCAAACTGAATTATAAGCGAAAAAAACACTTATAATGAGGATTTTCCACTCATACGTGCACTATGACCTTATCCTGAGAGTGCAGCTGGTAGTTTAGTAGTTAGGGCGTTTGCCCAGCGATCAGGAGGTTGTTGGTTTGTACCCCAAAACTGCTAAGACTCTCTGATGTATGTTTACTGCATGAGGCCGATGCTCTTATCCAGAGCAACATGCATTGGTGCTTCAGTCATCTATGTCCGTTCTTCTTCACCTGTAAAACTACACTGAGATCAACACCTGCTTTTAACCAAGTTACTGCCAGCTAAGAGACACACCTGTCAAAAGAAAACGTCAGAGGTTAGTACACAAGTAAGGCTAAACAGCTGCCAGGCTGTCATGTCCTTTTCTGCCCCCTGCTTCACTTGGTGATTGGGTTAAATGCAGAGGAAGATTTTTCTTACACAATGTGTGCTATGGTGTGTTCACATATGACAGAACATTCCCTTTTACTGTGAAGTGCTGACGTTGCTGACACAGGTGTTTAAGTGTGTAGACAGCTTGTACAGTGTCCATAGAAAAGCCCTGAAGAATAGAAATGTTTGTTCTTGAGGACAGCATGAGGACAAGAGGGATTTAAAGCCCCTAACCCCCCCGGCAGTGTGTCGTCTGGAATGATGCATTTGGGCGTTTGCAATCATGAGCTAACATCAGCACCACTAATGCGCTTGAGGCTGAATGCAATCAAATTCTCTTAGTAAGACGTGGAGTGAGTTTTTTTTTCCAGATCAGTAAAGACAGTTCCTACAGCAAAAGGAGGACAAACTACATGTTATCAACCCCCTTGGTGGAAGGAAATGCAGGATCAGTAGTTGTCCCCTAACATTTGGCCATGTAGAGTATATACAGTTAAAACCCAGCACTTCTGACTGTTTTCTACTTTGTGTGGACTGTTCCTGCCGCACCAGACGGACAGACTGTACTATTTATTAAACTTTGGCTGTAGAAGAAATACAGGACCTGCCGGTGTCTACAAACATTTGGCCATATAGTGTATACACAGTTAAAACCCAGCACCTCTGAGGGTTGTTTACATTATAGAATGAAAAAAACATGACCTCTCCAGGAAACGGAGTTTAGGTGTTTGCTAAGATCTGTGGGAGAGATTATTTGAGCTGGTTGTGACAGATGTTTCTGCATGTGGTCTGTTTAAAGACAGCACTGTGGTTTTGTTTTGTTTCTCAAAGGCAAGAGTGCAGACTGAATGAGGAAGGCTGAGCAGAGGCCTGCTTGCTTCAGCACTGCCTACAAAGCTCATATGATCAACACTGGGAACACTTACAAGGCTTCTTTTGGTTTATCAGGTTAAAAACATCCAGAATCTCATGCAGTTTCACTGAGTCTGGCAATGGGGTAATAGCAGCCCAGTCGTTGGAGGAAGCAGGTGGTTCAATTAATGGTGAAACAGAAAACAGAAAAAAAATCTGACAAGGTAAAACTCAGACCTTCTCTGGAGTGCAACAATGAATTTGCATGATTCAGATGATTGCACATGAAAGCAAGAACATTTGAATATTTGACTTTGACGCGAGAGCCAGGGAGGCTTTTGATGATTCAATTTTAACGATTAAAAATTGCTACTTTAAATACAGTTCAGGAACTTGACACTTTGAGGCTAGAGTTTTGATTCGTCACCAGCGGTGACCTTGTTTAATCAAGGTGGGAGGGGCTGTGCAAAGCGGGGGAGATGTTCTTGTCTTGGCAGCGTGTTGCTGCGTTTTCTCCATGTTATTTAGAGATCTAGGACCTATTCATAAAATGTTTAGCGCTGCAGAGTTACAGGTCCATTAACACCACCGCACAATCCTAATACTGATGAAATAATTATTTTTATTGCCTCTTCTAAAAGGCAACGGGAACAGGACCTTAAAGGGATAGTTCAGCCCAAAATGAAAATTTGATGTTTATTTGCTTACCCCCAGGGCATCCAAGTCAAAGGTGACTTTGTTTCCTCAGCAGA
>JBBKCR010061374.1:0-10431 GCA_037577295.1 Ladigesia roloffi | reverse complement strand
CTATGGCAGCAGCGCTGGAGCCAGTTAGAGTAGCGGAGAGTGAAGCTGGAACGAACCATTTTTCGGGGCTGGGGGGGGGTATCTATACTAGTTATTAAAATATTACATCTGAATGATTTTTCATATTTTAATACTGTCTCACATAAAGAGCATGAACTGTCAAAAAAGTTAGAAATCTTTTCGAAATCTTTGGGGGTGCTTTTATTCAAAAATGGGCTAAAATCGCCCCTGTGTCCAGCTGTGAAAACTCTAGCGCTGTCCGTCTTAATAACTCCAGCTTGCTGGGGGGTGTTATGGCAAACTAAGGGTCTTTAAAGAGTTTGTAATACTGATAATAAAATATAGCCAAATAATAGTATAATCAGGTGTAAATATATTTTATTTAAATGAGAAGAGTCTAAATTTACTGCTGGATAAGAGGTTTAAACGAGAGGGCGTGGCCTGGTAAAGGCAGTGCTTGTGGACAAGAGATTTAAACAGAGGGGCGTGGCCTGGTGAAGGCGGTGTTTGTGGACAGGAGATGTCAATGAGAGGGGCGTGGCCTGGTGAAGGCAGTGCCTATGGATGAGAGATTTAAACAAGAGCGGCGTGGCCTGGTGGAAGTGGAGCTTGTAGACAGGAGCTGAACTGTATTCTGTGGAACCTCCTGTCCGTCATTTCCCTCATCTCTGCTTTCCTTCCCTCATGTTTCTGTCTCACACTCAGTAAGTGCCTCTTCTGTCCTTTCTGTCCAGGTCAGGGAGAAGAACCGATGAGAGCGCTGAGTTTTAAAGAGCGCTGTGCTGGAGGACAGAGGATGGCTCCAGTAAACAGATGCCCTCCTGTCCTGTTGGTGGCGCTCCTGCTCATCACCAGCCCATCAGCAGAATTTGGTGAGCTTTTAGGCACATCATGGCTTTCTGTCTGAAGTGCTGGTGCTGAGGGGAGTGAAATGTTGAGGCTGGTGCTGATCAATGATGCTGTAACTAGGGATGCTCCGATCAGGATTTTTGCCACCGATACCAAGTACCGATATTTCGTCTGAGTGATCGGCCGATACCGTTATCGATTTCGATGTTTCACATTTATATAACTGGTTTGAAAGCTCTCAGATCACCATTAACTTTTGTTCAGATAAATTAATACTAACACTTCTCCCGGTGGTTAGTTCTTAAGTGCCAAATGAGGTTTGTTATATTAAATGTTTTGGACAATGTCCCTCCACGTGAGATTCCTTTGGAACATAAGCAGCATATAGCAAATATTTCACTGTTCCTCGAAACGTCACAATAAGGTCACACTGGCGATGACACGACTGCAGCACCAAAACATTTACATTCGACTCACCGTGTACGTCCTCAAGCATCCACATCATCAATCGTGATCGGTTCCTAAGATTGGCCGAGTGTAACGAGTCATAAAATGTGATTATCGGCTGATACCAATCTTCGGCCAATCGATCGGAGCATCACTTGCTGTAACATACCTCTGGACCCCACAGAGCTGGAGGAGTGTGAGTGGGAGTGGCTGGGAACAGATGTGGCCTCCCTGCACCGCCTGAAGGGCCTGGCTGATCGCTTCACCACCACGGAGCAGGACGCCGGCGCAGAGTCCAGGTACCAGATTATATTAAATAAACCTTTACTTGTGTTGTTACACCTGAAAGCAGTTTAGTGTAAAATGCAAACTGCACAAATAATACAATCATTTTAATTACCAGGGATGCACCAAAAGGATTTATTTTTGGAGAAACCAAAAACAAGTGCTTTAAAAACAGGTGAAAGATAAACAACATTCTCTGTCAGCTTATAACAAACTAGTGTTTTAAAACAAAGACTGAAATATATGAACTGTAATCACTGGAAAACTGTTCTTTTAAAAAACTCACTAAAAAAAGTTAATTCTGTTAAACGTCAGAACACACAATGTGAACAGCACAAAATTCTACAACAGCACTTAAACCCACCAGGTGGGACTCGAACCTGCGACTTCTTGAGTGCACGGCAAGCGTCCTAAGTACTAGACCACTGGCACTCAAGAATTCAAATAATTATCACAAAAACACAGTTTGTAAAATATATACTAGCACTTCATTTCAAACTACAATACACCTTTCTCTGCAAACACTAACTTTACCAAAACTCTGGAAATCCAATTAAAAATGAAATTATTCTGTCAAACAATAATTTGTGTTTTCAATTCACAAGGTACATGCCATCAATGAAAGTGCACCAGGTTTCAAAATACCAATTTATGCTATTACAGAAACAACATAGACTTTGTTTCAGTTTTACAGGTAATAGCATGCCCAACATAAGCCTGTAATGATAACAAATTTTGCTGTACGATAAATTGTCCCAGAAATTATTGTGATAAATGGTAATATTGTCGTTGTGTTAAATTTTTGTAATGATAATGGCATAATAATGCAAATGCACGCTTTCAAAGATCCATAAACCTTGACTTCTAAAGATCACAGAACCATGGTAGTAGAAGACACTGTAAGACAGTCAGCATATCTTGACTTTGTGTGGCTTAAGGCAGGATCCCTCAGGAGCATCAATGTGTCAAGCTGTGCTAAATTCTAGTTTGTCCCTATACTTTTGGCCAAGGCGATCGTCTTAATCTTAATAACTCTGGTTCCCCAGGGAGTATTATGGCAAACAAGTGGTCTTTGTAAAGCTCTCACTGAGCCCTATTTAACTGTGAAGTTTTCCAGAAATTGGTGGTTGTCCCATCTAGAAAAGCCGCGAGCAATGAGTGCATGTTAAAACCGTAATGGCTCTCTATACTTCTAAAGGTCTTTCTGTAAATTTAGACTCTTCTCATTTAAATAAAACATATTTACACCTGATTATACTATTACCCGGCAAATTTTTATTATCAGTATTACAAACGTAGAGCTTTATCAGCTCCGCAGCGGACCAGGCTTCGAGGCGCCAAGTGAAGCACATCTCACATCACACTACTGAGGATAAACGAGGAGAAATGAGACTCAGAGGTTCTGGCACGTTCCCAAAAAAATCCTTCCCATCCTGTAAGTGAGATGACCATACGCATTTGTGTAAGTGAGACAGCCGTATGCTTTGGTGTAAGTGAGACAGCCGTACGGAGTGGGGTAAGTGAGACGGCCATACGCAGTGGTGTAGGTGAGACGGCCGTATGCAGTGGTTTAAGTGAGATGGCCGCACGCAGTGTTGTAAACGAGATGGCGGTACGCAGTGGTGTATGTGAGACGGCCATATGCAGTGGTGTAATTGAGATGGCTGTATGCAATGGCATAAGTGAGACAGCTGTAGTCAGTGGTGTGAGTGAGACGGCCGTACGCAGTGGTGTTAGTGAGATGGCCGGACGCAGTGCTGTAAGTGAGACGGCCATACGCAGTGGTGGAAGGGAAACGGCCGTACGCAGTGGTGTAAACGAGATGGCCGTATGCATTGGCATAAGAGAGACAGCCGCACGCTGTTGCGTAAGTGAGACGGACGTACGCAGTGGTGTAAGTGAAACGGCCATACACAGTGGTGTAAGTGAGATGGTGTAATTGAGACGGCTGTATGCAATGGCATAAGTGAGATGGCTGTACTTAGTGGTGTAAGTGAGATGGCTGCACGCAGTGTTGAAAACGAGATGGCATTACGCAGTGGTGTAAGTGAGACGGCCATATGCAGTGGTGTAATTGAGATGGTGTAATTGAGACGGCTGTATGCAATGGCATAAGCGAGACGGCTGTACTCAGTGGTGTAAGTGAGATGGCCGTACGCAGTGGTGTAAGTAAGACGCCCGTGCGCAGTGCTGTAAGTGAGACGGCCCTACACAGTGGTGTAAGTGAGATGAACATACGCAGTGTTGTGAGTGAGACGGCCGTACGCAGTGTTGTGAGTGAGACGGCCGCACGCAGTGGTGTAAATGAGATGGCCGTACGCATTGGTGTAAGTGAGACGGCCATACACAGTGGTGTAAGTGAGACAGCCATACGCTGTGGTGTAAGGGAAACGGCCGTACACAGTGGTGTAAACCAGATTGCCGTACGCTGTGGTGTAAGTGAGACGGCTGTATGCAGTGGTGTAAGGGAAATGGCCGTACGCAGTGGTGTAAACGAGTTGGCCATATGTAGTGATGTTAGTGAGATGGCCGTAAGCAGTGTTGTAAGTGAGACAGCCGTAGGCAGTGGTGTAAGTGTGACGGCCGTACGCAGTTGCGTGAGTGAGGCGGCCGTACGCAGTAGTGTAAGTGAGATGGCCGTACGACGGCCATATGCAGTGGTGTAAGTGAGACCGCCGTACGCAGTGGTGTAATTGAGGCAGCCGTACGCAGTAGTGTAAGTGAGACGGCCATACGCAGTTGTGTAATTGAGACGGGTGTATGCAGTGACATAAGTGAGACGGCTGTACTCAGTGGTGTAAGTGAGACGGCCATACGCAGTGGTGTAAGTGAGACGGCCATACGCAGTTGTGTAAGTGAGACGGCCGTACGTAGTGGAGTAAGTGAGACGGTCGTATGCAGTGGTGTAAGTGAGACGGCCGTACGCAGTGGTGTAAGTGGTATTCACAGATTACATATGTACAAAGTAGCATTTTCTCACCAGGTGGCTAGCTAGCTATTAGGCTAACCCACAAGAGCGTTCTTGACTCATTACCCTGAGGAAACAAGAGGGGGCGCTATAGACCAATGTACCACAGTGAAGTTCGCTGGAAAGAAAAAAAATCTAAATTATTAAGGTCAGAAAATTATCGACCTAATTTTAATTATTGGGCAATAAATTGATTTATTGTTTATCATGACAAGCGTAGCCCAACATGCAATCCACTGTTTTCACACTGCATTTCTTGGTTGGGAACTGGATCTAATGTTCACATTCTAAAACATTCCACGAAAATGCTAATCACTTTTTCTTCTTTACTGTATACAGGTTTTACTGGATTTCTTACAGTGAGCAAAAAGTTCATGAAGCATACAAGAGCAAAAACACGAAATACACTTTTAAGGTTGTCCCTCGTGCCCCAAGGAAGACAGGCATGTCCACAATCTTCCACGCTTTAGTTTTCTTTTTTTAATAAATCTAAGTCCAAAGGGCACCCTGACCCAAAGCAGAAACAAAAGGACTACTTTATAGAACAAATAACCTGCAACTGAAACAGAAATAATAAAACCCCTAAATATAAAAACCCACAAAGCAATACCCAATCCCAACAAAGACCCAATTCCCCCTGATCACTCCAGCAGCTGCTAATTCTAATACTCTAATTAGAAGCTGGTGTGATCAGGAGGCCAAACCCACACAAACCCACATCAAAAAGACACTAAGAGCTCTAAGAAAAGGCAACTAAAATGACTAAAAGTTTGTGAAAGGTGTGGCTAAAACTGACTGATGCTGTGAGTTTTAAAAATGTGACACTTCTTTGGACAAATGCTAGTTAGCGACTGAAAAACACTATAAATATAGAAACACGCCACATGGCAGACATCCCGACTCGTGGAGGCCATGGTTGCCATCTGCCTCATGATTGCGTAATCACAGTTTCGGGCCCATATTTTTAAAAATTCATCCTAAACCGAATATGTGTTTTTTGCCATTTGCGGCCTGAAAATGTTGGTGGGCATATTTTCAGTGCAGCCCTATTAATTTTAATATTTTTGTGTAGCATATATACACACACACATGCTCATATATTTGTATACAAACAGACACCTATGCAAGTAAATTATATGTATGTACACACTGTACAGCAGCAGCCACCAGTAAGCAAAATCTAAATAAATCATAACACTAACAGTGAAGCAGAAAAACTGCAAATTGCTCACAGTAATATTTAACCCCTAAAATTGCATGTTGATGAAATTGTAATTAACAGCGGAAATGAAAGATGGGTGACAGGATCTCTTTCACTGTAACATATTTCATTCTTTTGTTTCTGTAAGGTTTAGGAGAGCAACAGAAGCAGAAGGACACACTGAAGCTCTGCAGCAACTCAGAACCTGGAATAAATGGAACAGTTCTGATATAACGTCTATGACCAGGTAAACACAACCAGAATTTAAACACACACACACACACACACACACACACACAAACACACACACACACACACACACACACACACACACACACACACACACACACAAACACACACAAACAGGAATTTGTAGATCCACAAAATTCAGTCTTAACTCACTGTGGACCAAAGGAATATCCGTCTGAATTAACTGTAGAGCCACAAAATGATTATGGACCCTCAAAATTCTGTTTGATCTGACTTGAGTCCAACTAAATTCAGTCTGTCTGAAGTGAATGTAGACTCACAAAAATCATTCTGAACTGATTGTATATCTATAAAAATCTGACTGACCTAACCACACGCCGACAAAATGCAATGTGCAATGTCTCAGTCTACATGACCCTGGACCCAACCCTATCGCCAACTCTGCCAGCGACCACTGGAGGTTGCTATCGCTCCTTTTGGGAACTCTCCCCGTGAGTCTGGAACCTTCCATTAATCATCAGTGATTGACCTGCATCTGCGTGGCCTTTTGGTTTTTGACTAACTGTTCTGATTGTCTCGTTAATCCAGGCACTATTTCTGTGGGACGTGTTCGCAGGTTACGTCAGGTGGACATGCTGATCATACTGTCAGTGTTTTTGTGTTCTCTCCAGTTTATCTCTCCAGCCCTCGAGCCCGTTTTCTGTTCAGTTTTGTAAATAATCACTAGAAGTCTTTACCTGATGGCAACCCGCATATCTCCCGTTCTTCCCACACGAGACTAGACCCGTGAAATAAAGGGTAAACTGATTATAGACCTACAAAATTCTGTCTGAATCGACAGTATTCAAATATAAACTGAAAAATAAAACAGATAAAACTAAACAGCGAGATTCAGAGCCCATGGTTTAATTATGTAATTATGTTAACATAAAGTGCAAGTGTTAAAAAAAACAAGTATAGGAAAAGACAAGAATATAAAGAGACAAAAGGACAGTTTTTGCTCAATCAGGGACAGTAGGCATTTACAGCAGACAGAGTTATTAATAAATAGATTAAAAACAATCCAACATGTCCTAATATTAAACAGTCCAACATGTCCTGATATGTGGTTGCATTGTGAAAAATAAAGTTATTTGTGCAGTTTTTATTAATTGTGTACTAGACTGGTTCACAGTTGCAGGTAGTTGCTAGAATGACGATGCTCAGTGAAATGTCCTGGTATTTGTGACTTCAGGTTCTTTTGTAATTTCAGTCTTGATAAAGTGTGTGTGTGTGCAAAGAATTTCTTTTTATGTGTTTATAGGGTTAGGATGGGGTTGAGGTAGAGTGGAGGACCCTGTGGGGGGCAGTGTGGTGTTCAGGACTCCGGTCTGTCAATGTGGCTCTGATGCTGTAGTACCTTGTCCTGGACTGCATATGGGTGAACAGTCCGTGTGAAGGGTGGGAGATAGGGGTGGATCCAAATACAAATGCCGTATTCGGATTGGCACAAAAACATGTTTTTTATGAATATCGTAGTCTGACAAATACTTAAAAAAATTGTATTTGGGACTCCCCTCCCCTCCATTACACACTCGCGTGGTTCGGGACTCCGCCCCTCCCAACACACCCCCCGTTACACACTCTTGTGGTCTGGGACACCACCCCCCCACCCCCCGTTACACACTCGCTTGGTTCGGGACTCGCTCCGCAATCAGAAAGTCGTGGGTTGATCCTCCACATTGCAGGGACCTCTGAATTACCCTGAGTTAGTACTGTTCCCACACACTGCTCCCCACACACCGTTCCCCAGTACCATCTCCACACAACGCTCCCCACACATTGCTCACTGATACAGTTCCCACACAATGCTCCAAACGGGTGCAGAATTCATGGCTGCCCGCTATTTCACTAAAAATAAGTTTAAATGCAGATGAGGAATTCCGTGCTGTTCACATTGTGTGCAGTGTTGCGTGTGGTGTGTTCACGTTTGACTGACTGATCACTTTCACTTTTAGATATTCCGCCTCTGTAGAATGTGGTGAGGATAGGAGGGGGAAGGCTTGACCATTGTGGGTGCTGAGTTCTTGGTCCAGATCATTTTGAGGGAGAGATTAATGAGAAGAGGCTCTGGTCTCAGGAATATTACAGGCATTTTTATTGAAAGCTTCAACATCTGCCCGGGCTGCCTCTGCAGAAAGCGCGCCGAGCTACCCTTTGTCTCTCAATTTATACATTTTCTTCACAGAACATCCCATACATACATACTGTTCAACTTGGGGCGCATGCACTCACTTGTTCTTTCTCACATATAGGACTCTATTCATTCATTCTTGTTCAACTTGCTGCGCATGCAATCACATGTTTTTGTCATATACAGGCATCCAATCAATTCATATATGTTCACATGTTTTAGAAAGACTCAAGTACCAGAGAGAGGCTAAAACCTTCGTCTACACCATTTAAGGCACTGCAGGAAGTAAAGTCTCTGCTCTACTTTCTTGGTTAAAGAGGAGGTGTTGTTTGTCCATGTGGGTTCCACAGCGTGCACCCCAAGGAACTTGGTTCTCCTTACGATCTCCACAGCAGAGCTGCTGATGTGGAGTGGAGCATGTGCAGGATGTGGCTTTCTGAAGTTAAAAACCATCTTCTTTTTCTTGAAGAGTAGTGGACTGAGGACACACCCCTGTGGAGCTCCTATACTCAGCGTGAGTTAGCAGGTGAAGAGTAGTGGACTGAGGACACACCCCTGTGGAGCTCCTGTACTCAGTGTGAGACAGCAAGTGAAGAGTAGTGGGCTGAGGATGCACCCCTGTACTCAGCGTAATGGTGCTTGATGTATTTCCACCCAGCTGTACAGACTGGGGCCTCTCTATCAGGAAATCCAAATTCCAAAAGCAGTGATTGGTGTTCAGGCCCAACCTGCTCAACTTCACAATCAGTTTTTGAGGGATGATCGAGGAGGAGCTAAAGTTTATGAACAGCATCCTGACATAGGTGTCCCTTTTTTCTACGTGTGTCAGAGAGAGGGGGAGGGCAGAGGAAATAGTGTCACCAGAGGATCTTTTGGACCAGTATGCAGATTGGAGGGGGTCTAGGGAGGCTGGGAGGCTTTCCTTTATGTGTGTCAAGACCAACCTTTCAAAGCACTTCATTGGCGTGAGGGCAATCGCCTGGTAGTCCTTCAGGCTCATCACAGATGACTTCTTTGGCACTGGGAGGATCGTGGTAGCCTTAAAGCATGTGGGAACAGAAGACTGGCGCAGAGAGGTGTAAAAAATGTCTGTGAGGACACTAGCCAGTTGGTCAGCATCGTCTCTGAGCTCACCACCAGGTATGTTGTCTGGTCCTGCAGCCTTGCGAAGATTAACTCTAGACAGAGTCCTCCTCACCTCTGTTGTGGGGAGACAGAGTACCTGGTCGCTGGGAGGAGATATTATTTTCCTTGTAGGCTCTTTGTTCTGTTCATCAAACCATGCAAAAAAAGTCATTTAGCTTGTCTGGGAGGGAGGCATCACTACCAGGGTTGGGTTTGGCTTGTAATCCGTGAGGGCCTGGATGCCACGCCACATGCGATGTGTGTCTCTGGTATTGTTGAAGTGTGCATACTTTTCTCGTCATCCAGGGCTTTTGGTTGGCTCTTGTGGTGACATACTTAGAGACAGTAATATCCTCTATGCATTTGAAGATGTAGCAGGTCACAGAGTCTATGTACTCTACCAGGTTGATGGAATCACCGGTAATTGCAGCCTCCCTAAAGATGTCCCAGTCTGTCGAGTCGAAGCACCCTTGTAGAGTTGAGACAGCAACCAGACACACTCTGATGTTCTCACGGGCTGGTTTGGTGCATTTCAGCAGGGACTGGTATGCAGGAACCATGAACACACCGATATGGTCCGAATAGCCGAGGTGGGGATGAGGGAAGGACCTGTAGGCCTCCCGAACATTTGTGTAACGTCCGGGCAGTTTTTCCCCTAGTAGCAAAATTCACATGCTGATAGAACTTTGGAAGAACTGTCTTCAGGTTGGCATGACTCATGTCTCCAGCAATTATGAAAAATGTCTCAGGGTATGCAGTTTGGAGTTGCTTATGAAGCCATAGAGCTCGGCTAGCGCTATGTTAGCATTTGCACTAGGTGAGTAACACACAGCGACCACCATTACACAGCTGTATCCTCACGGACGGTAGAAGGGTCTACATTTCTCGTTATTGAAGGTCTCTCATACAGCTAGGGCCTCTTGGGTGAAGGTGTTGGCACCCACTCCTCTCACAGTTAGAACGGAAGGATTTTCTCTTCTTCTTGTAAGACGGGAGCCTCTGGTAGACAATTCCACCTCAGGAAGTTAAGGTTGCCTTAACAATGGTATCTACATTTAGAAGGCTCACTCCAATTACACTGTGGTAAACCCTCCACTGCTTAACACTTACCCGGTCTCACACAACATGCACATGTGTGATTACCAGGGTAACTAATAGTTGGGCTAGCAACAG
>JBBKCR010061365.1:0-10432 GCA_037577295.1 Ladigesia roloffi | reverse complement strand
ATAGATAGATAGATAGATAGATAGATAGATAGATAGATAGATAGATAGATAGTTCGATAGATAGACAGACAGGCGGACATACATATAGATAATCCTTCTGGTAGGATTACACTTTCATTCATTCATGCCCCCCACCCCCACCTCCCGCACCGCTACACACACACACCCCCATACACATACATGTATTTATGTACACAAGCCGTTGATGACTAAAAATCCCTGTGGAGGTAGGGACCAGTTTATTATGTTTCCTATTTTTCCCTCCACTTTGCTTAAAAAGACAGATCCACTCTAAGATGAGCACTACATTCTCAATCCCTGGAACACTCTGTGTATTTGCAGTGTTTGGGGTCAAATGCACGCACATACTCCCACGTGTGCGTCCTGGTTTTTCTGGTAGACTGGAATGCCACATAAGCTGAAAAGCACAGCACTCTCCTGACTCTCTCCACTAATCTCTAATCTTCAGAAGCAATATCTTACTGAATCAACCCAAACGCCCAACATGATGGAGTTCAGCACACAGCCAGGGATCAGGAGAAACAACCTTTAATACTTTAATACAAATAATGCAACACAAGTTGTTTATTGAGTGGCCTAAAGATCACCTTTCTCAGTAGATGTGGTTTGCCTAGAAAACCATTTTTAACCATATTACCTGATTTTCCTGTTCTGGAAAATCCTAGTTTTTTTTTTTCATGACCTTATATAAGATATCTGATACACACTGGCATTTCTAGCAAAATCACTAACCTAATCCTGAAAAAACAGATTTATAAATGTTGTTAAAACTCAAATGTTGTTAAAACGCCTGTGACTCTGGTTAAATGAACAAGGACAGGATAATGAATTAATAATTACTGATTATGTATTATATTATTGTTCAAATGATTGGGGTCAACACTCCAGAGAACTGGGAAGGTGACATGGTGAAATGGGTGGAGAAAAGTGGCAGGATATATTTGTGTTCTGAAATGGACAGAGAAGTGTTGCAGGAGTGGTTTGTGTGGTGGAATGGGTGGAGAAGAGCATCATGAGTGATTTGTGATGTGGTCCCGCAAATCTCCTTAACAACTGGCCATGTCTCATCTGCTTTAAAGTATACAGTGGTCACGCCAATTCTAAAGATCCCCACTCTGGACTCAGATATCAACAACTACAGACCAGTATCTCTTCTCTCCTCCTTTTCCAAAGTCCTGGAACTTGCTGCAGATTACCAACTCAACATCTTTCTTTCTCAAAACAGGCTTCAGGCCCTCACTAGTTCGGGGTCAAGACTATGCATTCTACTGAAACAGCCTTCGGCACGCTTAACCATCAGATCCTACTGGCTATTCTCTCCAGACATGGGATATCAGGCACAGCCTGCTGCAACTCTCTACTGGCTGGGCTTCCATGGAATGCAATGTGACCACTTCAGATGATTCAGAATGCAGCTGCGAGGTTTGTTTTCAATGCTTCTAAAGTCTCATACACTACATTTGGAAACTTTGCTGGCTCCCTGGCTTTGCTGGCTCCCTGTGGCTGCTTGCATTAAGTACAAAACTTTAAATGCCAGTGGTGGAACAAACTGTAATGTCTCTCACTGTCTTTGAGGATCGTCTAAAGACCCATCTCTTCAAGAAGAACCAAACCTCTCTTTTATAATTTTTCCACATATTAAAATAAAAAAACTTTGGGCCCTTATCGTCTTTAACTGTTTTTACTTACTAGTTTAAAAACATCTGACTTTCTTCTTTTGACAGAGTTTGTTAAGGTGTGTAACTTACCTGCCAGGAACTTGCTAAAAAGCTGGTGTTGGATTTGGTATAGCTTCACAGGCATGAAGAACAGATAGACTACTTAAGAACTGTAGTATGTCGCTCTGGATAAGAGCGTCTGCCAAATGCCATAAACATTTACGCATGGGTGGAGAACAACAGCAGGAGTGATACTAGAAAGAGTGAATGGGATGTTTGAAGAAGATAGTAGTGAGACCACGTATGTGCTAAGATGTGGAGGTTTGGAGACAGTGGCACTGAAGAAAAGACAGGATACAAAACAAGAGGTGACAAACATGAAAATATTTAGATTTGCACTGGGAGTGGCGAGGATGGACACAATTGGGAATGAGGTAATTGGAGGTACAGCTCGAAGAAAAATCAGGTGAGATTGCATTGGTTAGGACATGTGCTGAGGAGAGACTGCGTGTGTTGGGAGAAGAATGCTGATGAAAGACTCTGAGAGTACACCTTCCACCCCAAATCCTCATCATGTACTACAGAGGGACCATAGAGCAAGATCCTACAGAAGATTGTGAGAACAGCTGAGAAGATTTTGGGGACTCTCTACCATCTGTCAAAGAAATTTACACCACACACTGCATCCGCAAAGCCACTGGCATTGTGGATGACACCATTCACCCCTCACACACTCACGTTCCCCCCTCCCATATGGAAAGATGTTCTGTAGCATAAGGGCCTCCACTAACAGAATGGGGACAATTTTCTTCCTTCAGGCCAGACTCCTCAACCGGAGCTGAAGCACAATACACACATACCTGCGAGGGAGGAAAATCCTGAATGAAATGGAGATGGCTGATTCACTATGGTGACCCACAATAAGGACAAGCCGAAAGTAGAATAAGCATCATCTTATCATCACAAACTGTATGTTATTTTATTTGAGTCTAAGCATGAGTTTGAACACCAATTGATACTTTTTTTACATTATTACATAGTTGCTGTATTTCAGAAGAGTTCAAATTCACATTTCCACTCTATCTACAATGTTATCCTTTAAACCACAATGGCAACAACCACTACAAATACTACTCAAGAGCTGCCTTTAATCTCTACATGGGATTACAAAGCCTGCGCCAGATTACATTCAGTTTCTCCAGCAGAATATATAATACACATTTGTGGAGTCCCTGCATCTATGAAGAAGATGTAGGTATCTAATCCCATGAACATCTTATTAAAGCTTAGTGAGAATGAAATTTGATCTGTAAGGGTGAAAAACTGATGTAGGTCAACCTACAGCTTCATTCAGAAAGAAATGTCCACTTCTTCCTAATGCTGCCTCTATCCAAGAGATATGGGATTGGGGTTAAGACATGAATAATCCGGAATGGAACACAAATGGATGGAGAAAACCAAATTACAGGATGTTACTATTTTCCATTATTTACATCTCTCTACCACAGTCAAAGGAAAGCCTCGTTTTGTCTCAACATGAATGAGATTGAGAGGATGAAAAAGGCTTTCAGTGTCTGCTGTCCAGAGAAATCATCTTTTCCCTCTGTGACACTCTTTGTACTCTCATCATTCTTAAAAATAAAAGACCCTTTGAAATGATTCAGAACCATTTTGGTTCACAAAAAATATAAAGGACAATGTTTATAAATTAATAATTTTCTAATTGAATGCATATTGAATACAGCTCAAAATAAAGCCTAAATGAAAAGGTTTTTATGAACATGCATTCAAATTCTAAAGGGTGTAGTTTGTAGAAATCAAGGGTGTAGTGTGTCTTTCCTTTGCTGCAGCCCCAGCCTCCCCTCTTCTGGGAAGGAATCACACTTAATGTTGGAACATGGCTGTGAGGAGTTGATTAAATACAGCCACTACAACACTTGTGGCCTTCTGTTTTGTTCTTGGGGTGTTCTTGTGGTGTTATGGTTAAACTGACAAAAAACCTACTTCTCTAATATATTAAGAAAGGGCACATCTGGATGCACAGCAGCAAAGAGTGCAGGTCCAGATTTCATATTCGCTTGCTATAAGTAAACAGTTGTATGCTGCCCAGACGCAGTCCCATACACTGGCAGTTCAGTGAACAGTCCTTACCTAAAGAAGTGTGACGGTGCCAGTCCTAAAAATCTGTACTCTTTAGAACGCAATAGCCTGTAGAATATCAGGAAAAAAATTCCAAGATGCAAGAAGAGTTGAAGTGGGAATGTTAAAGAGGGGAGACACTGAAAGGACAAGGTTTTGGACTCCTTGTGGAACCAACTCTTAAATGTAAGGTGAGATGCTGCCCTCTAGTGGGAGAAGATAGATAGAAAAGCAACTAGGATGCATGAGAAAAAATGCAAGCTTTTTCTACTTTTTTTCTGACTAGACAAGAAGTATAGCAACACTTCTCCAAATTCTACATACGATTAAAGAGTGACTGTAAGCCACATTGGTCCTGAGACTGAACCTGCTCCTTTGTGCTGACACATGCATTTTCTCAGTCATGAAACCCTTGTCATGTCTTGAACCTCTGTGTCGCCACAATGACAAATTCCTAGAAGAACACAACAAGACCTTTTATTACCGACATCCATCAAAGTAATGCCCTCTCTATCATCGTACTCGCTTATGAGCTGATATCTTTGGACAACATTTCTGCTACGTTGACATTTTTCAAGGTAAAAAAGATTAATCATCATTATAAAAACCTGCCAGGACATGAAGGATAATCTATCAGAAGTGAGGTAAATGTTTACGCTGTTACAGGGAGAGAAGGAGGGGCGAGGACAAGAGACTGGTGTCTTAGAACTCATAGTGGGAAAATCTGGCTTATTTACTTGAAGGCATTCAGTACCAGTCTAAAGCTTAGACTCAACAATGATGTGCCTTTTATATTGTGTTTTCTGTATCTATTGAGGATTTATAGATATAGATGTTTCAAGACATAGAAAGAGGGAGAGTGAGAGAGAGAGAGAGAGATAGAGAAAGAGAGATAGACAGAGAGAGAGAGAGAGAGAGAGCGAGAGAGAAATACAAAGTGGTCTTCTAGTATCTAAGCATATGATTTCATTCCATTTTCCACTTCCACAATTAATGTCCAAGAAGGTAATTAAAAACATCCATGTACAGGTTTTGTTAACAAAGTATCTTCTGAAATTCTACTTACTTGGTACAAAGAGCTGCTTTTAATCAGGTGGTATCGCAACAACAAGAGGTAAAGATGTCATGTATGACAAGCGGTACTTGTTTTAATACACACACAAATGTACAACAACGCAGGTGACACACCAAGTCAAAGAAAATGTCCACACAATATATACAATGAATAAATATGTCAAATGTCACTCAGTAATTGTTTGAAATATCCACTGAAACGTCTACTGTGCTGACCTCTAGTCGTGAGCAGCCGAAAGTTGAAGAAGAAGTAAGAAAAACAATAATCTATGTTTTTAATGCACATTCTGTTTTCCAGTAATGTGCAGTAATGATGCAAATTAGCACTTATTGAATTCATGCACATTCTGGGAAACAGAATATGCATGAGCTCTATAAGTGCTCATTTGCACCATTACTGCACACTGGGTGCTTTTCAAAAAGGGACTAAATCGCCAGTAGAGGGCACTAGATACCTTCTGTGCAGGGGTTTCTTGGTCTAGGAAGTGGTGGCCCCATCTATTAATGTAACAGACTGTACACAGAAATAAGCCATTCATCCTGATTTCTGGTGACAGTAATTAGAGGTTTAAGTGCTGGGGGATGCTGGGGGAAAGCAGTGTCTAAACAACTTCCTAACTCTATTGAAGAGCTGTGCTTGAAAAATCTCTGGGTTTAAAAGGGACAGAATTGGGCTGGTCCAGGATCAGTGCAGTTAAATCAGACTGGAGGTAGGGGTGTGCCAGCGGTCCAGTGACAAAGAAAGTGGAGGAGCGCCAGTCAGAGTAAAGACACACACACACACACATGTTTCCTCCTCTCCCTCATTCACATACACACACACACACACACACACACACACACACACACACACACACGCGTTTCCTCCTCTCCCTCGTTCACACACACACACACACACACGCACACACCTATACACACTCGCAGCCATGTCACCTGCACCACTCACTGTGATGTTGGTTCAGTCCCAGTAGCAGTGTGTGCAGATGGTAGTTTGAATCGATTCCCATTTATCAGCGCTTTGAATCTAATCCAGTCAAATCAGAGCTATCCTTCCACACACACTCACACTTATTACTGATGATTGAACACTTTACAGTTCAGTGATGTTTGGCTGAGCTCAAAAATAAACAGGTGGTAAAACAGAAAGAGAAGATGAAGACAAACCTAAAAAGATGAAAAGGTAAGCAATAAAGATAAAGGGATGGGAGACAGAACGAGAGAGTTATAACGAATATGAATGCCATGATGAGCCATCTACCTACCTGTGTGTGTTTGTATTTTAGAGTGATGGACTTTGTAGCCCAGCTGAGACACTGAAGTGTTTAAAAATTCTTCCAGCATGACCTGCATGTCATCCACTTTCATGCTGCTATCACATGAGTGTCAGTGTTATGATCCATGACTCAAACAATACCTGCTTAATGAACAAGCTATTAAATGGGAGGGGATTAGTCCAAAGTGAGTATGAAAGTGAGTTGTAAGTGTACTGAAAGTAACTCAGATTGTTCTTTGTTTTGATGTGTCTTTGTGAACACGTTAAAATCTGCTGATTCTTGAGGTTTAGGCATCGTTCTTCTCTCAAAATTCTTCTCTTCTCCTCTCTCTGTCTCTATTTCTCCCTCTCTCCCTCTTTCTCATCATAATTCAGACGGTGTTAAACCCAGGGCAGTTAAACAGTGTTAATCCCATGGCAGTTCATTCAGAGTGCCCTAAGCCAAAATTGGGCTCATCTTTACTACAGTCTGACCTGAAGCCAAAGTTGGACCCTCATTTTTTTAACTGAATACAATCACTAATATCTCCTATACCTCATATCTCAATACCTCACATACAACGATCCACCTCATATCGCATACACTCTGATCAACCACCTTGCAACCCACAGGACTTAAAAGATCTGCTGCTAACACGCTGGGGTCAGGGACCACAGCGCAACTTTAGTGATATTATGGAGCCCATGCCTCAACAGGTCAAAGCCTGTTGTTGGCACAAATGGGACCTCCACAATATTGGGCAGATGGTTTTAATATTTCAGCATTTTTGTGTATATAAAATCTGCTGGAATTAAACCAAAAGACTGTTACTTAATACGTAATACACACATTTTCTGGTTCTGCCAAGTTCACTGGATAAATACTGCAAAGAAGTTCACTTGTCGAACATCTCCATAACCTTAGAGCTAGATATAACCATGTGGAATCAGTGTATGTATGTATGTATGTATTAGAGTTTTAGATCTGGCCCAAAAAATAAGACCGATCCGAACTGAGCCCATGCACCTTGTGCCCGAGCCCAGCCCGGCCCGACACATTAACTGTAATTATCGGCCCGAGCCCGATTTTAACCCGACAAAATACGTGGGCCGTTAGAACACACGTTCTCAACTGTGGGTGCATTCTTAAACACACACTCCGAGCTCCGAGCACACTCTGGTTCTTTGAAACTGTTTGTAAATTCAGAGTGTGGATGGAATTGTCTTTGGTTTATTCACTTTCGGGATTGTTCAGAGCTCAGGGCACTCCAGCTGAAGGGAGAAAGCAGCCGAGTGTGACGTCAGTCTAAGTAAAAACAGTGGCAGAGTTTTTAGGAAATACACCAGACACATGTGTTGTCCCTGCCCACGACATGCTGTAAATTGTTCCATACATCCGACTTTCCTCCAAACTTGCTCAAAGTAAATTCTCCCATATATATTTTCTTCTTGACGTCTTCAAGCACCATGTTGCACTTTAAGCTCTGCACAGTACAGCCCAGCAGGACCGGTGTAGTGTGGCCAGTGGCAGGAGCTGGAGTGCTGCTGCGCATAACACGCAGCAATATAACTTTGCTAAAATATTCATATATTTATAATTTTGGCATAGCTCCTCGATCAAAAAGGCTAATTAAGTAATGATAAAAAAAATCTAATGCTTGATCACGGCCCGAGGACAGCGGCAGGAAATATCTAAACTCTAGTATGTATGTTTGTATGTGCCTGCATATTTGTTCTTGTTTTTTTGTTAAAAGCACAAAGAAAAAAATGAAAAAGAGAGAAAAAGAATGTAATGGAGGTCAATTATGCTTTCAGGAACTAAGCTCGTTATAAACCTTTAGAATAAGTGGACAGCCTAAGTGTTGTTTGTGAAAACGGGCAGAGAAAGTCACATTTTACACACACCGAGACCCAGACAGATACACCAAGACACACACACACACCCCAACACACACACACACACATTGAGCAGGTATCTTGTGAGTGGTGGATTATTCACAGCATGTGAACAGCATGTGAGGTGCTTTTATAAATGTAATCCTTTCTGTTATTATTATTAAATACCATTTATTGGTATGGCAATGGTTCCAAATCACCAGAGTCCAGAAAATATAATAGCTTAATGTCTGAACAATTTTTGTTAGGTTTCCAAAGGAAACTACCTGATGCATTTTGTATCATGAATGCAGGAATTATCAACACAAAGTGGAATCCAATCCATTATTACTTATATCATTAAAAGAGAATAAATGGATCCTGATTTTGTAAAATCTGTTTCTAAATCCTGAACATGCATCCAGAAATGGAGCAGATGCAGTGTTCTCTGTACTCACTGTGCAGTAATAAAGAGGGCCATGTGCTGAACTCCACAGACACACACACATACACAAACACACACATAGACATACACACACACAACACCAGGTGTAGCACAGCCTCTTCCGATGGCCAACAACTTTGATTTAAGATTATGATCTACTGCTCTAGTGCACATTCCTCTCTGCACGCTGTGTTTACACGGACAGGCTGGAATGTGTTCGTCTTCCTCTCGCTCTTCCGTAAAAAGAAAAATTTCACACGGGACATCAGGGAAAAAAAGCTGTCCAGAGAGATTGGGAATCTAAACATCATCTGTTTTGTGGTAAAAGGGTTAGAATTCATACACCAATGATTTACACTTGTGTATCCACTTGGATTTACACAGAGTTTGAATATTTGTAATAGCCTTGCTGCAGAATTTGGTAAGCTGCATGACATGTGATGCAACTCGCTCTCCCTCGCTGTGCGTCTCTTATTAGGCTTGTTACAGGAAGTGAACAATCTTCTGTGCTGCATGCTCTGTCCAGAATCCTTGTGGCCTCCAGATTGTGCCTAAGCAAATGGCCTGTATCCTGGCCTGCACATAATTGTAGCCAATTACCCGGAATGTGTCTGCTCTGTGCGCCTGCTGCTGCCAAACTATCTCATGATGGAGGCCCTGGAATCTTCATTTGGCCAAAAGAATGGATCCTGGAACAAGCCTGACACCACTGGGGCAGTTTCTCCTTGTAGAATTGGACAAAAAGTTGTTGAGGCATGGACTCCAAGGGCAGTGCATATTGCTGTATGTCCAAAAGTTTGTAGACATTGCGTTTCCAACATTTTATTTGGAATTGAAGATATTAATTTGGAATTCCCTCTTATGCTGCAGTAACAGTCTCTAGTCTTCAGGAAAAAACACTAGGTTTTGGAAACTCTTGTGATTATTTGATTGCATTCAGCCATTACATACATTACTGAGGTCAGGTACGAATGTTGAACTGATGATTTGTTCTGAACACCACTCCTACTCTCCCCAAAGGTATTAGATAGAGGTCCATTATTCCAGAGAACGGATTTCTACTGCAAATTCAGAATTCTGGGGTGTTTGGTGATCATGTGTGACTGTTCTAGAGCATCCCCTTCTATTGAAAACACATTTCTGTGGAGATTATTCAAGTTGTGTGCACAGTCAAACAATAATTTCAGCAACAAGTGCCTTAAAATATCTGAATACACTTATTAGTTAGTGTCTGGATGATGTGTATGTACAGGACCATTAGCCTCACACACCAATAACACTAACATTAACAATCACAATTTTTTGTAGTAATGTATATTTGTATTTAATCTGCTAGTGTTTGTATTTGCATGTATTATTTTGTTTATATTAACATATACATAGTATTTATATTCACCTCTTACTGGCCATAGCATTTGGGTATATAGACTAGAGTATCCAGTACAGTATATTGTGACTGTGCAGTCATTCTCTAAGTAATTCACTACACGGAACAATAACGATTTCTGATCATGATTCTTATAAACAACCATAGTAAACATCCATTACCTAGTACAAATGCACAGTATTACATTAACTGAAAAATCCTGAAAGTGTTGTGCATATGTTTTTAGCTTGATGTTGAAGGGATTATGCAACATATCAGAGATTTGTGTTTTGTTTATAATATTTTGGTTTCCTCTAGAAGCAAATGCAAGTAGGCTTCTGGCATGGGTAGCATTTGTATATAACCAGAGATATAGAAAAATAGATGCAAATATCTCCCAAACATTCAGTAGAGTGTGCCGGGCTGGGCTGGGAGACAGAGGTGACATAGGGCTAGGGAATAGCAATTAATACGCACTGAGACAAGAGACAGAATTTGTCAGTTGGCCAGTCAAATGTCTATACTCACATGAACACACACACACACACACACACACACACACACACACACACACACACACACACACACACACACACACACAC
>JBBKCR010061354.1:0-10432 GCA_037577295.1 Ladigesia roloffi | reverse complement strand
ATCACACATAAAATTCACGTTCAAGTTCTTGATTTACTAATAAGTTGCGTTCAGTTCAAAGTTCACTGAAATATGAAGGTGTTCAATGAACGCGTTCTTTTGAACTAGTTCATGCACAACACTGATTGCCACACACATTGCTATTAGGTGTATGTCTGTAATTTGTCTCAGGGTTATTTGTCTTTGGGTTATTGTGTGTTCTTATGAAACAAACATTTTTTTTCTTACCTCCTTCTCCGAGTACAGAGATCTGGCAACAATGTCCAGTAACTTTTTTGTTTCTGCCTGAAATTCATGCTGGGAGAAGGACCCTTAGGGTAGAAAACAAAAGAAAAGTGGCAAATGCATTTGTTTCTGGAAATTACACACCTTTGCTGTAAAATACTGAAGGGAGACAGCACTAATTCAGGACAGTCACAAGAACGCAATAAAAATCTATTCGGGGATAAACAATTGTAATAAAAACATTATCCCTCGAGCTGCCAAGTGGTACTAATCTAAGCATCGAACCCAAGCATGGATACCTGGTTATGAGGAAAGTGGATATTCATGTGGATGCTGCTTTAACATCACTGTATACCGAGAACAGCAGTATTCCTTTATGGTTGTGGTCTATTTCCCGTAGGAGACCCAAATTCCAACTAATAGGACTTACAGATCTTTTGGAGTCCATACCTCGACTGGTCAGAGCTGGTCTGGCAGCTCAGTAGGGACAGGCACAATACTGGACAGGGTCTATAAATTTTATGGCTGATTGGTTAATTACATATTCCAGCATATATATTCAAACAAGAAAACAATTAGTAAAATGTAAAGTGTCTATGTATCATACATGAACACAGCACACAGTGAATAGCACAAAACTATTCCTCTGTACTTCACCCATTTAAACCATCACTAAGTAAAGCAGTATCAGATAGAACCTCAGTTTAGAATAAGAGTACCTCACATCTTCTCTCACCTGTCATTTTAAAGTCACATAAAATGTTAATATCCCCCCCCCCCATCTCTTATATTTTATATTGTTACCAATCTAAATTGCTAGATCGCAACCCTAATTAGTATTAAGTGGTTACCGGAAATGGACGGATGGATAAATTGCTCTTTTTTTTTACTTATCCTTTATCAATTCATATCTGCTTACCTCATGCGGACATTGCCCATAATATGCACCAGAAGCCCTTATTACATATTACTGTCAAATTCTCTCTCTGGTTTATCGGTACAGGTATTATTTCCTCTACAGTAACCTACACATGGAAGATCACTGTTATTCTCACAAAATCTGTGCTAAATTCAGTGACATTTTTACATAACTTTTCCTTGGTGTAGAGCAAGACTGCCTCTGTTAAATCGTCATTTTTGGGGATACGGACAGTGGTGCCAACTGTGTAAAACTGTATAAAGAAGTGATATGGAACAGATGCATACCTTCAATTTTTTCATTGTCACTGATGATATTGTGGAGGGGGTCTTCTGCTGTTTCTGCTTGAGAGCTGTAGTAACGGAAGGTCAGACTCGGATCTTGGTTCCTGGGGGACCAGAGTCTAGGACTTGTGCGGTATTGCTGCTGCTGCTGCTGCTTTGTATAGACTGTAAATGTAAAAAGTGGTTGGTGTGTTACACTGCACTGCAAATAGCAAATAATACTTTAACTGCATCATGACAGGACCTAGGTGTGGGCAGCCTACAGGTGGATCTCAAAATTCTGATGTGTTTTTGTCCCTTCATCTTCAGTGAACAGAAACCTACTGATTTCCCGAGCAATAACAGTTTCCAACTTCCAGCAATGCTGAGATGAAACCTGGCTAGTCTGTTACACTGTGCCATGTCATGCCAACCAGAGAACTGCAACTTTGTGACATGGTAACATGCACCATGACACATATCTGAATAATAAAGTGCACATTCAGTAAACGCGCCAAGGTCATTATCCACACTGGACTTCCAGTGAAATATGTTTGACTGGTGGATTAATCTTAAAACAGCAAGTAACGGCAAAACAAACAGACGACATTCTCTAACTGTACAGTGTTTCACATGAGAGAAAAAGGAATTTATTAATGAATTTATTAAAAACTACTGCAACAGCCTTTACTTTTATAAAAAGCTTTTATTTCCTGATGAAAGTGTTCCAGCCACACAGCCCAGTTACAGCAACACTTCTATTTGAAGTCAGGAGCATAAGAATATTTTGACTAGTGGTTTTGTTTACATAATTTATCAGATGATTTCCGTTCCCTAACAACAGGGGACAGTCTCCCTGGCGCAATTTGGGATTACGTTGGAATGCTGAAGGTAAGATTTGAACCAATTACCTCTTGGTCCAGAGGCAAATCTCCTACCCACTAGGCCACCACCACCCCTTATTAATCTTTATAATGATTCTGGGCACGTGAACACTGAGACTTGTGATCTGATGATGGGTCTCTTAGCAGGGAGACTCTGACTGTCCCCCAGAATAGCACCAGCTCTACCTGAAGCAAAATAAACCCGATTATTAAATTATGTTTTTAAACCCCGTGCTGCTGCTGTGTTGTATTAAAATGCAGCCCCTCAAGGGTCCAGTCGCTAGTGTCCTGCCGGTTCTGACAGGTGTGTGAGCCTGAACATTCTGAACTGGAGATTAGTTTAAAGTAAAAAGCTCCTGACCTGCCGCAGCGGCCCGGCCCACTGGCCCCCGGGCCAGGAGGGGTCTGCACGGGCAGGAGAGGGAGATCCTCCGCAGGGTAAAGAACCTCAGAGCCATTTCTCTCTCCTTACTGACCAACCCGATCAGAGGCGCGTGGCCCACAGACAGCAGGGAAAGGACACGCGGCGCCTCCTGATGACGTCACCGAACGACTTTATTAAATACCCCGAATTTGTCCTTCAGCGTTTCCGTGATGAACACAAAATAGACAAACTACATTTTTGTTCAATTTTTTTTAAACATCTACTGACTTTACAAAACAAGCCGTACATATTTTATATTACTAGATTTTTACAGCCACATTCCTTTGTGCCTATAGATATACATTCAATTAACCTTCACGGTCATTCACAGCCTTGACCTTCCATATCTTTCTGACTTCCTTCATGTTGCCACTCCCTCAGTCCATCCTCCCCCATCTACTTGATTTTCCCTCCTGCCCGTCTCCCCACTATGGTGAACAGAGTGTTTCGCAGCTCTCTACCAGCCGAGCTCAGAAACGTCATTTCAGTCTCACTCGTTAAATCTGCACCCAAAACCCACCTGTTCAACATTGCTTCTTCTCTTTCATTCACTTGCACTGTTAAATTGTTTAAATTAAATATGCTTTTAAGAATGTTAGGTGATTGTGGTTTTAATGTCCGTTGCACTTGTGCGGTGCCCTTGTGTGCTAGAAAGACGCCTAAAAACGAAATGTATGTGTGTGTGAGAGAGAGAGAGAGAGAGAGAACTGTGCTGTGTATAATGGACAGTATAAGATGTACAGCTTTATTAAGAGCTCATGGTGATTTCAAATGTGTTTTTACTGAAGAAAACATTACAGCTTGTTGTACACCAGGATTTAACGTTTTTTTATTTTAGGTCCTGACCAGAAACAGGGCTTCACTTCAAGAGGGGCCTATTCAGTTTAAAATCTGACAACCTGGCAGAGATGAGAGTTCATAATTTAAGAATAAGATTTATAATTTATTAATTTATTCCACTCCATTATTTTGATGTAGTTGATTTCAAAATCTCTGGGTGTCTGTCCTTCTCCTCCCCGGTCTGGAGGGTTTGTTGGCTGCAGGAAGGTGTGGACCAGGTCCAGGGCTTTTTGCAGGAACTCCCAGAGGCTTCGGCTGTAGAGGATCATGTTGTAATATTAAAGTAACTGTTTTATCATTAACATAATTTGACAGTTCAGTTAAGTCAGTGGTACTAATTCTTATTAGTTGCCAAATAAGTTTTAATGCAAAACATCTTGTGCAATAGTCATTCCATGGGAAATATCACTATGGATCTATTACTGATCAGTATTACAGCAGTAACTCAAAACCACTATTAGTGTTATTAGTAAATCACTACAGATTTTTGTTACTATACATTTAAGACTCATGCATGTATGTAACCTCTGTTCTGACTGCCTGTCTTTCATTAGGCCTCTTTTTAAGCACAGATGAAACCAAAGTGCTCCTCATTTCAGTGTGAATGGGATGAACACAAATGTGTAAATGCGTTTGTCCTTACAAAACTAAATCAGGCAACTTAAAATGGGCTGCTGCAGCTTAATTTATGTAGGAATCTCACGTTTCAAAATGTTCAGTGCTAAACATGAAGATTATTTGACTTTCCATTAAAATATGTAATAACCTATGTTATTAATAACTGATTTAAAGCATAACTGTGTTGTTGCATTTATTTAACAATATGTTCTAGAAGTATGAAATTAGCTCTTTCCACCAGTCTACACAATGAACTTTTTTTTATTATATACAGTCTGATATCAACCTGCATGATTTACATACAAAAACTTAGCTTCATTCAAGTTTTATGCAGGAGGAAAGGAAATGACAGAAAATGACAGAATTCTTTACACTTCCCCAGCTCTCCTAAATAAAGATATGGAGCAAAGAAAGCCAAGCAACATTTTTCTAAACGTTGAAATATACCTACAGGACAAAGACCAATAAATTATGCATTAGGGCATCTTAAAAAAACAAACAAAAAAAGGAACATTTACCACATCTTCATTCTGTACAAATGAATGTCAAGTCTTCAATACAGACAGTCTGAGAGAAAACTGAAATGTCCTCTTCCAGTCTGGTTTGTATCAGACAGGAATAAAATCTTACAATAATGATACAGTCTCTAAAACAACAAAACTGCATACAAAACCATATAAAATGAAAATCTTCAGTTATAAATCATTTTGCCTTAAATTTTCATTATAAAGCCCATGCCTAAAAAAAAACAACAAGTGATTGATGATGATAATAATAATAATAATAATAATAATATTCATAATAAGACTATTCTTTCCTTGCTGGCCTAACTCGAGGGAAAATCTGCTTCTGTGAACCACTCCAAAAGAGAAGTCCATGACATTTCACGTAAACCATTCACATCCTTTCATCAAAAACATCTGTACAATTAATTATGAGAAAATAACTGGTTATAGAGCATTTTCTCAATGCTACAATCCCTCCACAAACTTCTCTAATGTGTCTCCTGTTGTGTTCTTACATTCAACTCTGCGGTTTGGATTGTTAAGCTGTGGAAGCATGGCACTCTGTTCCGGGGTACACATCCTGGTCTGTTCCATGGCACCTGGCATGGGTCCAGCCAGACCGGGACGGACTGAGCTGGAGTGGAAGGATGTGTGCTGTGGAGAGGGCTGGAGCTGCATGCGTGGAGATGAACTGGAATGTGGAGGCTGCTGGGACGGGGGACGGGGTGACTGCACTGGTATGGGTGACCTCACGTGATTACTCAATGGGTTGACCCTGGACTGGCCCTGTAAGTGGGAGACTGGTTGCTGTCCAGGGAGCATATGGGGCTGAGGGCTCATTGAAGTGGCTTGTGGTGGTGATCCCATCTGCTGCTTCAGCATCTGTGGTTGTAACTGCTGCTGCAGGATACGCTGCTGCATCAGGTTCGGAGATGTGTCCACGCCCAGGCTAGGTTGGCTCATTTGAGCCATGACTGGCATCTGGCTCATGGGTGCACTGCCTCCCTGCATCAACATTTGCTGCTGCATGCGGATCTGAGAGTAGCTGGTTGCGCTTTGAGTTGAGGGAAACCTCTCTTGCCCAGAAGTTATGGCTGCCTGCTGTTGCTGCTGTTGCTGTTGCTGCTGCTGTTGTTGTTGCTGCTGTTGCATCTGATGCAAATGTAGTTGTCTGCGATAAAGCTGTTGGTTACTGTTGTGAGAAGCATTCACAAGTTGGCCCTGTGGCCCGAGAGTTGCCATGCCTTGCGCTGAAACTTGCTGTGGTGGCATACCAGACCTTGGAGCTGGGCTGGTCGGCATCGCAGCCATATTCTGAATCCCCGGCTGACTGACAAGCATGGTTTGTGGGTTCTGTGGGTTCTGCGACTGCTGGGCCTGGCTGGCCTGGTATTTGGCTGTTCGCTGTTTGATGAATGCAGCCATGAGGTGTGGATTGGACTTAAGGATGCTGAGGACGCGTTGCTGCTGCTGGAGGGCTCCTGGTGCAAGGCTGCTGCGTATCGCTCTTGGGGGCATACCTACTTGCTGTGTAGCTTGTGGTAACCCTGGCTGTTGAGACATGACAACTTGCGTGGGGCGGGGCTGCTGCTGCTGCTGCTGCTGCATCATGGCCCGCTGCAGCTGAACCTGTTGAGGTGTTGGAACAACCTGAGACTGCTGAGCCATGGCAGCCTGCTGGGTTTGCACATGCTGAGGCGGAGGGGTCTGGGGGTTCTGCATAGGGCCTTGCAGCCCAGGACCCCAGGGGCCAGGCTGTATGCTTTGCATTGCCTGAGGACCCTGAGGCCCCATCGTTTGCATGGGCACCATTATTCGGGGCTGGTTCATAGGCATACCATTCAGATTGACTCGGAACTCTTGCTGCTGCTGCTGCTGCTGTTGCTGCTGCTGTTGCTGTTGCTGCTGCTGCTGCTTGACTTTCGCAGCCATCTCTATCTGCCGTGCCACTGTCAAGGCAGCCAGTGAGGACTGCTGCTGCAGCACCGGGGCTTGATGCTGCTGTTGTGGAGACTGCTGCTGGTGAAGGGGGGAGGACTGAAGGCCTGGCTTGCCCTCTGAGCCTGGTGTGGGAGGTTGGCTGCAGCGGCCATTGCTGGGGAAGCCTCGCGGCATGACGGGCATATTAAGGGGCTGGGCTTGTGGCTGGCTGGGTAATGGCTGAGGGGTCTGTGGCGTGTTCGGCTGCTGTGCCTGAGAGTTGGGTGTACCTGGAGCACCTGAGTTGGGCGAGGGCAGAGGCTGTGGCATGGCCCGACCCTGCATGAGTGCCATACGCCGCCTCATCATCTGGGCCTGTTGCAACCTTTGCTGGAGTTGCTGCTGCCGCAGCTTGTGCTTGATGTTGAGACAGAAGGGGACTGGGCACTTGTTCTCTAGACAGTGCTTGGCATGGTAGCAGCAAAGGGCAATGAGCTGTTTGCAGACAGGGCAGCCACCATTGGTCTTGCGCTTGCAGCCCTTGGTGTGCTGCACAACCCGCTTCATCTTTTGGCAGGACGGCAAGGAGCAGTTGGCATTACGGCACTGGCAGGCGTGCACCAGGGACTGGATGCAGCGCTGGATGCTCAGACGGCGGCTCTCCTGTGGACTCTTGGATGACTCGCTGTTCTGACTGCTGCTGTCGTCATCAAGGCCTAGGCCCCATTTCACCATCTGGTGCTCATGGCCCTTAGCATTGTAGCAAATAATGCAAAGGTCAAAGTCCTACATGAAACAAAAGGAGAAAAAATTACACTTTCATTATACAGCATATTACACGCAAGAGAATATTATGATGCCATTTCAAGCCCCCAAGCATTAAAAACTGTTTTAATCCAGATGAGAAGACTGACCTCGCAAACAGTGCAGTGCCAGCGTGTCTCGACATGGTGCCTGCACTCATTACATGTGTACACAAAGCGGTCTTGGCTTTGGTTATGCAGCTCCACCAGCATGCACATGGTGCTCCACTTGCAGCGCCGCAGGGAGCTGAACTCCCAGTGTTTGTCTCGAGCCAGCGTCAGGAAGGCATCACGGCCGTCCATCAGGTCACAAGTCAGTAGGGGGTCAGGGTCCATGATTGGGGGCAGAGTATTCATTACAGCATGCAGGTGTATTACAAAGAACACCTGGATTGACAAGAAGTTGGTATGAATAAAATCACTGATGCATCAAAATTTAAATCCTTGACTAGAACTGAAATTCAGGACACACTGGGCATTGAAAAGTATGTGATATTTCCATTCCAAAGCCAAAGAATTAGCTTCTGTTTTTTATATTCAAAATATAATACAGCATGTTGTTTTCAATTTTGCTATTGTAAGCACATTAGAAGTTACATCTTTATAAGAATATAGGTCTGAGGCAAAATGAAATCTGAATTAACTTTGACACATTATATTTTTATTGTATGTATTTTGTGTTATAGGTTTATCTTTGTTCTCAGGCATTTTTTCCATTCCACCACACAAACATGGTTAGCCATTTAAAAATAATGTAGTTTTAGATTAAATAATGTGATGAAAAGCAAGTGCTATCATAAAAGTCGTTCTGGGGTGCGGCCATTTAAGGCCTGTATATTTTGTGTTTATTCAAGATAATTAGTTTTTTTGGTGCAGTTCAGGAATTCAGTAAATATATTTAAAAAAAGCAATGTGAGACCCACCTCCTTGTGCTTCTCCATGGTTGCATAGAGTTTCTGGGACAGGTCATTTGCTCCATTTGGCATCCCAGGTTTCTTCTTGTTTCCCCGGTTTAAACTGGTTTTGTTTTTGTTGGTCTTCTTGTTATTTTTCTTTTTTCCATTCTTGCTGTCAGCCTGGGTCCCCTGCAGAAAGAGGAATTATTTATTTTTCCCATTTTAGATACATTACTCATATTTATACCTCTTCTCAACGAATCCTACCTCTGCTGCTTCAGAGGAGGCAGTGCTCTCCTCTTTCTTCCTCTCCTCCTCCTCCTGCTCCAGCTCCTTGATGCTCTCCTCGAGGACATTAGGCCAGAAGTCCCCCTCAAAATAAGGCAGCTCGCAGGCACTCGCCATCCGATCCTCCGTAGCTTGCTTAAATATGTCCTGCAACAAAGAGCATGTCACTGGTTTTAAGAAATATCTACTGATGCCACACCTTTTGGAACACCAGCAGGATATCAGTGACAGAACCGAAATCCTTTGAAGTCAGAAACTTACTTTGTAGTCGTGAATGATCCTTTCTGCAAAGGCTTTGTCAAGCATTTTGCGATACCACTCCTGAAGCCTCTTGGGTTTAGGGATCTTCTGATCCGGAGGGTGACAGTGGAAGATATAATCATCTCCTTCACTTGGTGGGCAGGCCCAGATGTGCCCCGTCATATAACTACACACAGGACAATCATATTTATTTAACATAAATTACACAAAAGTCTTATTTGGACAGGGTTTACAAACAAAACAAAAAAAAAACTTGCCCAAGTTTCTTGGTATACTCCAGATATCCAATCAAGATTTCATGGTAGACACCAGTTCTAAGCATTCGAGGCCTGAAGAAATGAATACTGTCAAGGTAGGAGATGTATACTCTCCTGAAAAAGAGGGAAAGTGCAATGAAAGAGAGAAATGAGCCACCTGATCATAAAATGACAAACTAATACACAAATATTAATAAACAGAAAATCACAAACTGCAATCTGCAGGCCTAGGTTAATAAAAATTCTACTGACCCGCCTCACGCGTCAAAATAGTGGGAGGAACTGCTACCTACTGACTTTTACCTACTAGTCTCTCTGACTTACAACTTGGTCTGTAAGTCAGAGAGACGAGTAGGTAGAAGTCAGTGAAAATAAGCCAACAATAATGCAAATGAAAAGGCTAACAATTCCAAGTGCTTCTCACTCTGTGGCTGAAACTGGCTAATAATAAAAACAATAATAATAATAAGAAAAATAAAAACAATAATAATAACATTGTCCAGTTATCCCCACCAGTATTTAAGGGTCCTTACCTGGTGTTAGGGAAGGGACAGTCAGATCCATATTCTTGGACATGCATGCCAAAGAAACACACATCAACTCCGTCTATGTCTTCAAAGGCAAAAAGAGCTTTGGTTCGGTATGGAAAGCTTTCCGTCATCTCCCCTGAGTCAACAAACCTACAGAAGCAACATCAAATTTCAGAACTCCAATCAATCAGAATGATTCAAAGAGCAGAAAGCCCGGATGTGATGAACCATGAGATTAAAAACCATGGGGGGAACAGATCAGTGTTCAGAACTGTGCACAGAGACCGTCTCATCACGGTTAACCATGTATCAGTTACCTAGATTTCATTCCAGGTTTCACTTCCGCAGTTTTGTCTGAGCTGGCCACCACTCGGACAAACACCTCGCCAGCCTCCGGGTGGTTCTGTCTCTTCAGGTACTTATTGACACGGTCTTCTATGTATGTGCCAAGTCTCGTAGTCAGTAATCCTAGAAATGGAGGGACACGTTCAAATATACAGCGATTGTTCATTGTATGCTAAGACACAAGCGGACAATGGGGTGGTAGTTGCCTAGTGGGTAAACCACTTCTCTGTGAACTCGAAGACCACAAGGTTGCAGGTTCAACCTGGGGAACTGTCCCTGTAGCGGACGACTGTACGACTGTCCCTGTGACGGACGACTGTACGACTGTCCCTGTGACGGACGACTGTACGACTGTCCCTGTGACGGACGACTGTACGACTGTCCCTGTGACGGACGACTGTAAGACTGTCCCTGTGACGGACGACTGTAAGACTGTCCCTGTGACGGACGACT
>JBBKCR010061343.1:0-10432 GCA_037577295.1 Ladigesia roloffi | reverse complement strand
ATATTTATTCCTTATATTTAGGTTTTATTTTTATTTTATTTTATTTTATTGAATTTTTCTTTAAGGTCACCGGCGGTTGTACAAGCATTTCACTGCATATCATACTGTGTATGACTGTGTACGTGACAAATAAAATTTGAATTTGAATTTTGGGGACCACATTCTACAATGTGGTTCTACCGCCCCCACCCCCCCGGAACGCGTTATAATCTTCAAGTGTTTAACAGTCCGCGGTGAGGAAAAGGTTGGGGACCACTGCTGTAATGTATTCCTGAAAATACCCTGTGATTTAAAATCTAAATGGCTGCCTCTGCCAAGTATCTAAAACTTGATCATGACTGGATTTTCGAGCAGGACAACGATCCAAAGCAATGATCAAAATCCACTCAAAAATGGTTAAATGACACAGATTTTAGCTTTTACCATGGCCATTCCTGACTCCACACTTACATACAATTGAAAACCTGAAAAAGAGAGTCAAGAGGAGAGTGCACAACAGAAGATTCCTGAAGAGGATAGAGGTCTGTTAAAACTTTAGAAGAGATAGGAAACTTGTTCCTACCAGGTCTGCTGTTAAAAAAGGGATTGCACAGGAATGAATATTTTTTTAAATAAAATCTATCTTGTAATCATCCGTGACTTTTTTCTTGGTGTGAATTTACCATATGATATTGTAAAATTGTATAAGTTTGATGACTATGACTATAGTTTCTATGACACATTAGAGGGAATTTTCATCAGTCTTCAATCATGTTTAATAAGGATGCAAGTAAGGATGCAAATATGCATACAACTAAGGATGCACATAAGGTACACACCATCAGGTGAATTGAAGATACTAAATTGTGCTTGGTCTGTTGCTGACTGTGTCTGTGTACATGCCCTGCAGTGGACTGGTGACCTGTCCAGGGTGTTTCTCCCACTTTTGTCCCATGAGTGCGAGGATAGGCTCCAAAACCCTTCTAACCCTGCTTGGAATAAGCAGATGGATAAATGGATGGATGGATAGATGGATGGTGGATGGGTGGATGGATGGATGGACAGATGGATGGATAAATGGATGGATGGATGGATAAATGGATGGATGGATGGATGGATATAGAAATAGATGGATGGACAGAGATACAGATGGAAGAATGGATGGATGTAATGAGTGAATGAATGTAATGCCTACCTAGGAACCACTGTGGTTATGCATTATCTGGAGAGTTACAGTTGTATCATATCGACAAACAATAAACAGAGTAAGCCCAAGAATAGGAAACACTCTGAGTTGTTTTTAGAGTTGTGGATGTATTTTTCCTCCAACCTATTGTCTGTGCAGTTGTTTCTTTCTTGCATGGGCTTATTTTGCATAAGACTTTGTTCCAAGACTTGGCTGTTTTCTACATTGTCCATTCGGGCAGTGGGAAGTGTGTATCATTTCCATGCATCTAATTATCTTAGCAAAGCTGATTTTGCACAAGTGGGCTCAAAAAGTGGCATTATTGATAGTTGACAATATAAGGTTTCTTAAGAGTGCCAGAAATGAGAACAAGATTTTGTTTCATATGGAAAAATAATGTAGGTCCTGGGAGTGGGTGAGAAGAAAAGTCATATAATACAGTACAAATAATACAATTTGCTTCTTTCTCTGAAGCCATTCTCTCTGCAGACCAGACTATTCCCTAATTGGTAAGCCAATTTGAATTAGAAAAAAACAGTTTCATTAATTATCACAAAGGACTGTCACTTGAAAAATGCATTAGGGTGTGTATCATGTTTTCTTCCAGGAACTAATTAGAGGAAGCTCCAGCATGTGCTATGGTAAAGGACCGGCTGTTGTTAGATCATTGATATTCTGGACTGGGCTTTTGAACTCCTCACCCTGCTCCTTTACTAAAGCACTACAGCATAAACAAAGGAGATGGTGCAGTCTGATATGATTAGACCTCCATTCCGAGGCCTCCTTCAAAACATTAATCCAATTAAGCCATCGCTTAAACCAATCGTTTAGTGGCCAACACAAGAAAACTCACATTACTGCAGCTTTGGCTGGTGCTAACAGACCTCTCTGATAGCTGCACTCTGGTTTCTGCTCCTGACCAACATAATAATTAGTTTGGCAATAGAAAAGAGCACAGACAAAGAGCAGGGCCTGTTCACAATGCCTGCTTTAATTTCACATTAGTGCATGGAAATGACCAAGTAATTGTCAAGCTTTGATATTAGAGAGTGAGGAAAGAGAAAATGAGAGAGTGAGGGAGGGAGAGAGAGAGAGAGAGAGAGAGAGAGAGAGAGAAAGGGAGAGATGATAAAAAATAGAAAAAAATAAAATGTGCAAGAAATAAGTTTAAAAGAAAGAGAAACAAACAAACGAAGAAACAAGAAAAAAAGAAAATCCAGTGTTTCCTTGAGGGTTTTTTTTTTACAAATTGTTAAACTTAAAATGCTTTCTGTTCTATGATTTGGCGAGATATGAAAAACGTTTTCTTGTATGATCAATTTACACAGAAATAGAGAGAAACAAAATAATGCAATAAAGGGTGAAAAAGAGAAAAGAGAGAGCAAAAGGGTAAGACACACAGAAAGAGAGAGAGAGACAGAGCTACCACCTTCTAATCAGAGGCAACTGTCTATTTATTTATTTATTTGACCATTGTTTAACCAGGAGAAGTATGAATGAGATCACAGATGTCTTTTATGAGGGTGTCCTGGCTAAGCAAGCATTTAACTCATTTGGCATTGAGATGTCTTTAATCAACAAAATGAAAATAACATCAAGGCTGATTCTCACTGAAGAATGTCTGCATTACAATCACACCTCATGCTGAGACACATATGCTCAGTAAAATGTGACAAGACCCAGAATGTGATGGCCAGACCCAGGTTTCTCACCCACTGGGCTTTTTTGATTGGGATGTGAATCTAAAATGTACAGGCCATTAGTCCACAATTGGTTATTTAATATCATCTGATGTGGCTGAGTGGGCCTTGGCAACATGCCGGGATAAATAGGTGGGCCTTAATATTGAGATGTTTGAGAACCATTGGGCTAAACAACAAGGTCAGAGCATTCCCAAACGGCAGGTCTTGTGGGGCTTTCCTGGGATGCAGTTGTTTTTCCCCACCCTGATTCGACAACCTGACAGGGTCATGGCAACCCAAGGCAAATCTGGTCAGAGTGGCCATGCCAAAATCTATCCAGCCCCAAACGTGCTTACAATGTACAGAGCTGCACCATAGAGCAATGGAAAAGGGTGCTCTTGTCTGATGAATCACATTTTCTTTTACATCATGTGGGCAGCCAGGTACTTGTGTGTCACTTACCTGTGAAGAAGATGGCACCAGAATGTGAGGAATGGATGCAGGCAGAGGCAGTGTTATTTTCCAGGCGATGTCCTGCTGGGAAGGCTTGGGTCCTGGCTTTCATGTGGATGTTACTTTGACATACAAAAACGACCTAAACACTGCACCAAGTATGCTCTTCATGGCAAGGGTATTCTATAATGGCTGTGGCTTACAGCCCCCTGCCACTCCCCTGATTTCAATTTGACTAATCATTTTTGGGATGTGCTGGACTAATTAATCAAATACAAGCCCCATCTCAATTTTAAGGGACCAAGCATGACTGTTAATCAATTTTGAGGGCTTTTAAAGCAAACCATACAGGGACACAATAGTTTACAATAACAATTTACAATGTTACAATGTTTGGGAATGGTTTAGTACTCTGGGTCTCTACTCAGGTAAGCAAGATGAGAGCAGTTTGCCTGAATGGGGTGCTACAATGCATTTTGAACCATGACAACTGACTCAAAGTTCTTTTCTCATCAAATTAATCTAGGCTGCAGAACCCAATTCCATCTGTCATGAAAGCACTTACTGCTCTGGGCTTACAAAGGTATTGGTTCAATGTTTTGTGCTTGGACCCCATTATTGCAAATTGCTCTCTTTTTTCCCCCATTAAAAAATCTAATACCATTTACTGTGTTTATTGAATAAACATTATGGTTTAAATCAACTTAACAGAAAATCAATGAATAAAAATTTTGTAACTCACACTAAATGAGCATCTACCTACACAGTAAACGTCTTCTGTTCATCAGGTACAGCCGTCATGTAAATATGTAAATAAACTTAGAATGAAAAAATATTAATAATGAAGGTCTGGTTCGACCTTGTTTTGAAGTTCTTACTGCAACTTGTACAGGCAGCCACCTCTATTTCCATTCTAATGAGAAATCCTGGTCAGTTCAAGCTCCAGCGGGACGTGGATCCAATTCAATTCCTCCCAGTAGGTTATTAGTCTTGAACAGAGCCAGATGTGCATCTCTGTAAGGCATATAAACCACATCTGCATCCTCTGTGTACCTCACAGGAAAAATTCCATCAGGTACAATGAGGAATCAAATACTAGCATGAAAACCTGCTGATAATTAGTTTACCCACAACACTTATTATTTTCTAGTTGTTTAACCCTTATAGATATTAAGATATGTTCATTTGGCTATACATGTTCATGATGCTATACCATAAAGTTACACAAGTATTTACTGGATTTAGTGGCAGTTAAATTAATATGTAATAAATCATATCATTTGAATATAATTCATCGTAGATAATTACAGAATTACATTTACATTCTGGATCAATTTCAAGTCTGTTTTTGGCTATATTGTGAATCTTTTAGTGCAAAGAAAATAATGGAAATCTTTTTCAAAATTCAAGACATAAATCCCCCTCAAACAAAAATGTACAACCGTCACAAAATTTATAACCTACAATTTTATTTTATTTCTTCTTTTCCCAAAAGCTGTGTGTGAGATATAATTATTCTAAAATAAATTAAGTGGAATTTTAATGTGTATAGATCACAGGGACCTACAGTGGGAGATTTAACTTGGAGGATGTGTAATCAATATACAGTCGTCTCCCAAAATTTGTGGTGTTTATGGAAATGTATCTTAATTTACATTGATGTTTATGTTACGAAACTATTCAATTATATTTTTCTTCAGAATTTTGCAATAAAATGAATAATACATTGGCACAAAAATGTCACAAAAAATGGATATGTGCAGTTTCTATGAATTTCACATGAACTACTATTAGTTCAGGTTTAAGAAAAACCACAATTTCATAGAGTTAATTTATAATATCAACGTAATGGACAGTGTGGCATGCCCATGTTGACCCAGCGGTGTAGGTGAAAAAAAGTCCCCCCCGGCTGAAATCCAACACAGTTATCATCTAACCAACAGAGGAAATTTCACTACACAAAATCTCAAACCCTGAATGAGAGCTTTACAAAGTTTTAGTGAGGAAAATGTTCTTTAGCTGGCATCAAGAAAGCACTTGTCTCAAATAACCTTTAAAAGAAATGTGCTTGAAAATACTGCTGGTGACACTGACTGGAAACATACAGCTTATCACGCATCTCAGCCGCACACGTCACTTTTGACAGACGTGTTCATTTCTATCAGCCCTCACTGCTTCTGCCAGTGCCTGACTGCTGATATGTATAGCAAAAAGCCGGATCTGAACCACAGCAAGGAACCTGTCGAGACATACTGTCCAGAACACTTCAAAACAGTGCAACTTGCTTGTGACTTACTAACGTATATTATATTCTCAATAATGGACAGTTAATTGTATAGTCGCCATTTTGTCATGTATAAAAACACCACAGCACAACACAAGAGAGTGTGAGCATCCTGCATCCACCCAGTGAAGCAGTGGACAGCCAGCGACACAGCACCTGGGGAGCAGTGTGTAGGGATGGTACCTTGCCCAAGGGTACCTCAGTGGTGCCCCTGGCAGTCTTTGGATTCAAACCCATGCAGTGGCGTAACTATAGCAGGTTCAGCAGGTGCCGTCGCACACGGGCACGTGACCTCTCGGGCCCGTCACTACCCCAAACCCGCCTCCTTAAAATTTTTTTTAATTAATAAAAGCATCAAATAAAAACGTGTGTAATCCAGGTCGGCAGTAGTTTGCAGAAAGCTCCAGTAAAAAGGGTGCGGTGCGGAGCGGAGATGCATGGCTGCCGTGATGCACCTTTAGCCACAAGATGTGAAATCTCGGGCTGTTTTGTTTTGCTGCAGGAATTACAGCAGCACGCACGTAGTTCAGTATTTTCGCGTTTATGACTGCAATCTATATTAACTACCTCTGAGCTTCTGGTTCTTTGCAGAGAGTATTGCAGTAACCCTTAATGTGTATTGCATGTATCAGCTAAAACATCCTCTGCATAAATATAAAACAGTATAAGGGCCCGGATCGAATTTTCGCACCTGGGCGCATGACTATGTTGTTATGCCACTGAACCCATGACTTTCTTTTCACAGAGGCAGCTTCCCAAACAGCAGGCTTCAAAAATCAGAGAAAACGTCATGTTAGTGCAAGAATATTCATTTCATACACAGCTACATAAATCACAGGAATTGTGTATTAAAAGCACCATATCATCAGCGTATTCTTGTTTTTGTACATGAGACCCCAGTTTTCAGAACATACTACTTACTTTCCAGGTCACACATGCAAATGTACCTGCAAATAACATCTTATTTTGAGGTCACAAAAAACCTTTATATATATGTAACTGTTCATTCCGTGGCAGTTTTGCTCCACCAGTAGGAATTTGAAGGAATCAGGACAGATATAGTTTAATAATAGTAGTCCTCATAGCACAGTAGGAAACATTTTTCTTTTCAATTCTAAGGGATAAATTAAGTCTGGAATAGAAAGTCTGGAAAATAGTCGGTTAAAGTGAAGTATAATTATTTTTGACGGATAAAGTGTCATAAGTAGACCTCTGGGAAATGAAATACAAGGAAAATGTAGGATATTTATAAAAACCATGTTGGTTTTATATTTTAAAAAAGGCTGTTAATAATATAATCCTTAGGGACCATATCACACTGGATATGGTGTTTATTATGTGGTGGAAGAATTAGATGGTGGAAGAATTCTTTATTGGGATTATTATTAATAATGAATGAAGATATTTATTAAACTTCAGTGTATCTGTTGTCCTTGAACAGTCCGAAGATAGTTGGAAACAACAACAAACACTTGGCTTTTACATACAGATGCCCTTGATAACTAATACATTATTTAGCAAATCTCAGGATTCAAAGGCACTGACAGTTCAAATCTTGGACCTAAAAGCTTCATCTGATCCTTCCAAAAGTCTGAATAATCAGTTAAAAGCTGATCAAACCTAAATTCCTTCAGAGAGGCTCTTTGGAGATTAAATTTACCCCTCAGGTCAATGGACTCTCCTGCAAGAACCTTTCTGTCCCATTTCAATGGTTCATAGCACCATCAGTGAAATAGTGAAATAGCCCATTCAGAGTGAAGACGCACTGAACTGAACCACCAATAGTGGAATTTATCTGGGTCCAGCAGACTTGATCATTTTCACAGGTTAAGCAAGGAATGTCATATCAGGTATTAGATGTCAAATCAGTTACAGTTAGCGTAATATATGACTAAAAAACAGGCAAAAATCATGTTCTCATGCTGTGCTTAAAATCTTGTAATTCCCACATAAAAGCTTTTACACAACTATGGCTGTTTGAGGTTGGAAAAATTTAAAGGAAATAGTGGTATACCAGCTGGTGTCAGGGTGGATAGAGAATTGCCCCTACAATCAGAAGGCAGTGGGTTTGAGTCCCATTACTGCCAGTTGCACTACTGAGGTACCCTTGAGCAAGGTACCGTCCCCACACACTGGTCATCGGGCTCCTTGGCTGCAGCCCATTGCTTCACTTGGTGAGTGGGTTATATGCATTGAAAGAATATCACATTATTCACTCTGTGCTCCGGTGTGTTCATACATGACTATAAGTTGCCTCTTTAGTTTGTTCCACTAATTGTTCACTAAATTTCAGAAGCTCTAATTCAAAACTAAAGAAACAAGTTGGTTTACTAGTGGGACAAACCACTGCCAATGTGCAACATAACTTGCCCCCCCAGGACAAAAATGTATTATTCTGGTGATTAACAATGCCATCATGCTAGACCAGCTGCAGACCAGTGTCCACTGGGACCAAGGCAAAAACAAAACGACCCTGCTTCTGCATGATTTAACCTGTTAAAAAAGGATTCAGCATATTCAAAACACCATTTTCTTAGGAATTTACTCTTTAACTTTGCCAGAAACTGGCCAGGACTGTGTATTAAAGGCTGCCGGAGTTGTATCTAGCTTTTTCTCCCCAATAATGAGAATGAAACAAGTGAACTGTAATGGGTAATGGGCCTATTATCTGGGACAGTCATACAGGTACAGAAAGAGTGCCTATCAAATTGCATTTTGCTGGAGACCCTTAGGAAGTCACATTATTGCCCATAGTACTGTATGACAGGGGTCCCCTAGCACCGGTAATGTGGTACCGGTGCGCGGACCACACAGAAAAAAAAACTGATATAAACAACGGATATTCTTAGTCTATCCTTAGTGAAAATTGCTTCTGGTATTAAACCAATTCCTGACGAAATATAGGTTGGGGACCACATTCTACAAGGTTTAGATTGTACTTCTACCACCCCCTGTCTGCGGTATAATTTTCAAGCATTTACCGGTCTGCGGTGAGAAAAAGGTTGGGGACCACTGCTGTACGAGACAAGAATCCATAGGAACAATTGCCATTGCTGTATAAAAATATCACCAAAACCTGGTATGCATATGTGCTTCAGCAGTAGGTGGTTTGTGGTGTAGAGAAATTGCATAATAAGAACTGACATTTTGACAAAGCAAAACTTCCACAGAGCAATTATCACCCACTACAGATGAGAGCCATGAATTTCAGTGTTTCAGAGAGATGACATGGTATGCCACAGCAATGATCGTACCTCTATTTCGAGATGCTCGAGATGGCTTCCTTTGTTGGCTTTGAAATGAAAAAAATGACCTTGGTGGGAAAGATATGTCATGTCAAAGATAAAAAAATCCTGCCTGCTGACAATTGCCCATACCTATGGGAGATTCACCCTGCGTCCTTTTTTTGGTTCTGCTTTTGTGACAGCTGGCTCGAGAAGGTTTTACCCACAGCTACCACTTCTAATGGGGTTCATTAAAGGAATCTACAACCCCCCTCAACGAAGATACAAATTTGCTTTGATTTCCCAACACCTGCTGAACTGTAAGTATTATATCAGATATTTCTTTCAGCAACTGGTGGTTAGGGAGCTCCCCTGTGATCAGAAGGTTGTGGGTTCAAACCCCAGGACTACTAGTGGCACCACCGAGGTATCCCCTCACTTGGTGAATGGGTTAAATGCAGAGAGGAATTTAGCGCTGTATGCTGTGGTGTGTTCACATATGGACATTTTACACTTTTAGCACTGCTCAATATGGTTTGAGACTTCGCTCCACTTACAGATGAATGATTAACAAAATTGACATTCAAAACACACTAAACTAAAGCAAAAAAATCCTGATATCGTCATCTCATGTGTATTGAGTTTACATCTCATTTTGTGGTCTGTACCATTTCAGCTTTTATTTCTGACCCTGTGGGGATTTGATCACAGCTCCCTCTGCTGGTGTGGATAGTAATCAATAATAGCTGTGAGAGAAAGAAGAGTGTTGGTTTCGTCTTACTTTTTGTCTTGCATGCCATCTGATTACCTAATTTTTCAGTACTAGTTCGATAATAATGTAGAATAAATACTAAACTAAACTCTTTGTTTTTAAATTTTGCACATCTACACGTTTCATATAATAATCTGTCCTGCCATTTTTGTTCTAACACATGTCAGTGGAAAGATAATTGAGAATTGGTGTGATATAATTGTTTTAAAAAATATCTCTAAAGTGTATTTTCTCAAATATTAAGTTATTGCTTGAGGTGCCAAGTGCTTTTTCATGTCAAAACAACATTGGTTGGGTCAGTTTCTAATATTTTAAACCAGCAAAAAGAATGAAAATGTCACTTAACTGCCAACTCCTATTACACTCTACACGCATATTACACTCTTTACCCTTCTCATTTAACACTATTTTATAATATTTTGGATGACAAAAGACATGGTTATGTTGCACAGCAGTTCACTGTGTTTCTTACGGGTAATAAAGCTGCTCCTTATAATCACATGTGGACACAGGACAGCATACACTGTGAACAATGTGAAAGTCTTCTTCTGCATTTAACCCATTCACCAAGTAAAGCAGGGTGCTACCACCAATGGGGAGCACTCAGGGAATACTATCTTGTTCAAGGGTACTTTATTGGTGCTACTAGCAGTCCTGGGATTTGAACCCACAACCTTCTAATCGCACCTCCCTCACCACCAGGCCACCAGCAGCAAAAGCATGAAAAATCTTTAGTTTGTAACAGTCGGTGTTTCAGTTCATTGTAATCATACTCTACACTGTAAAAAATCAAAGCCTGCTCTACTTAAAAAAAATGAGGCAACTATTTGCATCAGCCTTGTAAGTATTCCT
>JBBKCR010061314.1:0-10433 GCA_037577295.1 Ladigesia roloffi | reverse complement strand
TCCCCCCCACACACACACACTCACACACAATCATACCCCCACACACACACACACACACACACACAGACACAAATTGTTGACAACAAATGCAGAGAGATAATTCCCGGTCTCCTGACATTAACACAAATGCTCATGTATTAGCATTGTACAGTTTAGGGTACAGTAGAACTATTGACCACAATCGATATACAGATAGATGAACTGATGAGAGCACAGGCACATAAAACATGCAAAGATCTCCAATATTTAGTGACCCCCAGACCAAAAGACAGGCCTATTGACAACAACAGCAGTCATTAAAACATTAACAAATTGGAATCTGAAATCAAAAGGACATATTTACATTGTCAATTAAAGATGTTTCTGTTGGCTGGGACAGTGTAAAAGAGCAATATAATGTCATGTATCACAAACATCTTAGTTAGTGACTGATTCAGTGTTTTTATTTTTATTTTACCACTCCTAAGGGCTGATTAGACCACACTGTGTCCTCAAGAGATTCACTTACATATAGCAAACCAGTATACTAACAGGTTCTACTAATGTTCATAGACAGGTTAACTCATTATTGAAGGAGTAAAAATACCAACTTTAACATCCAAAGTAGAAAATGTGTTACTTGTATGTCTGTTATGAGCCTATCATTTACCGTTGTAGGCAAATCTCTGTTAATAGGTTAGCACCATCGTAACAAGGAAAACATGTAAACAGAAGCCAATGCAGTAATAAGAGCGTTTGAGATTAGTTCAGTGAGAAGGCCTGGTTCCCAACTGAGATCATCCAAAAGGTGTTTAGTTGGGTCGAACCATGTTTTTATATAGCTTGCTTTATATACTGGACCACAATCACCCTGAAACAAAAACAAACCATTTAAAAAATATTGCCACAAAGCATACAGCATTATACAAAGCAATACAAAATATTTATTCTATTTTTACTATAGGTGTTGCACTAATACTCCCTTCCATGGAATTCAATGGCCTAACTCATATCATGAAATTCAGCCCCAGACAATTATCCCCCCTCCACCAAACTTTATTTTCAGGACTGTGCATCCAGGAAGGTAGCATTCAACTGGCATCCACCAAAACCAGTTCGGTCAAAACCAGACCTCCATGTTTGGTCTTGAGTATAACTGATCTTAGGCTTTTGTGCAACTATTTGGCCTTCATGTCATAAAGCTTCTGACACCTGATGCACAGCTCTGCTGATGTTGTTTCCAGAGGCAGTTTGGAACTCAGATGTGAGTAGGGATGAAGCCGGATACTCGGCTGAAACGGATAAAGCACTTTTGACGAGTACGAGTATCATACGAATAATAAGAGTCAATATCTGTGCTCGGATTTAATAAAAATTCTCATTGGGTAGCTGACCATGTCTGCGTGCAGTGGCGTCTGTTAGCGCGCATATGTAGCGCTTTAAGTAGTCGTGTAGAACACACGTATTGTTAGTTTCGTTTTTCAAACCAGCGCATGTCGAGATTTAAACATTTTTTTTACATATTTGGCTGTTCAGAGCAGGGGGGCCATAAGGGGGGACAGGAGCAATTCTAGGGGAGCTGTCTCTCTCTCTTTCTCTCTCTCTCTCTCTCCCTCTCTCTCTTTCATTCTCTCTCCCTCTCTCTCTCTCCCCCTCTCTCCCTCTCTCTCTCCCTCTCTCTCTCTGACTCTCTCTCTCTCTCCCTCTCTCTCTCTCTCCCTCTCTCCGCTGGTCATCAGAGGTTTTTATTTACTTCACGCCCTGAGTGACACTTTCATGCTGTATTTCATAAAAATTTATAAAGGTAGTTGTGTTATAAATAATATTACAAATTAAGCTACACACACGCACAAATAAAAAAATATGTCACAATGATCAAAAAAAGAGAGTTATGTTGAGATGAAAACTTAATTACATTTTACTTCATAATTGCAATCGCATGTGTTGTATTGCTTGCAAAAATTGTTCGGTATATAGTTTGTTTGTTATCATGATCAAAACCACTGATCTGAAGCTCAATGCTGATGCTGTCATGTAAATAATTTTCTAATCTGCAATAAATATAACAATTTCTGATGAATACGTATCAATTGCATGCTTATAATAACATACATGTTAAAGCCCGCCCATTTCAAGACAACCAAGCCCACTTCCTGGTTAAACCCCGCCCACGTTCAGGATATGCCCCGCCCATTCAGACTACAGATACAGATACAGATAATTCATCTGGTTAACAGATAATGCTGTACTCGCTCATCCCTAGATGTGAGTGATGCAGCAGATTTTATACACTTCTGCCCTCAGCTATGCTGCTCTGAGAGCTTGCACAGTCCAACACTTTGTGGCTGAGTGGCTATTGCTTCTAAGCATTTCCATTTCACATAAATAGCAGAATGAGCAGGGAGGAGTTAACAAAAAGTTGTTATATAAAAATGCAACAAGATTTACTCTATATACACTGGAAGTAAACAAAAGCTAATAATTGAGATGAAACTGACAGGAAACTGCTTGCAACAGGGAAAACTAAAAGATATAACCTTTCTATTATTCATGCAAAATATTTAAAAGTCTTTTTATAATTAAAAAATATGTTTTTGTACACATACAGTCTTTTCTAGTAATCGTACAGACACATAAATCAATAGACTTTAACCTATTGGCCTATACAGTCATAAAAGCACTATGTGTCCAGTGCTTATCTGCAAAATCTGTAAAGATAAAGAAAATGAACAGAAGTAACATGAACATATTGGTGAAATTTCCACTGTGGACAACAGAAGTCTGCATGCATTTAGTGCACAAGTTTCATAATTTAGTCAGGCTGCAGGCTTGCCGTCCTCCCAGAATTCACAAAACTAACATTTAGAGAATGAGGCACCTACTGGAGTATAATTGTACACTGTTTTTGTTTTGTTGTTCCTTCTTACAGCCCCCCACCCCCACTGGAAGCTGGTTGGACATCATCCTAGCTTGCAAAATGGAAAATGTGAGCATCAGTTTAGCCAAGTGGAGTGTTCTGACACACAATTCCATAAAAGTGCTTTGGGGGTTGATCTTTATCTCTCAAATTAAGTCTTTAACTCTCCAGTCTCTTCCTTCTTAGCCTGTTGATTTACACAGAAATAAACAACTGATTTATTTCCTTCATTTCGAATTTCTTTTCTCTCAGGTCTACATTACATCCAGCATGATAAATGTGCAGACTTGTTTATGCCCCTGGGAGCTGTTGTGCAACAGCTGTTTTAGATATAAAGAAAAATAAAGCCCAAACAAAGAGTAGAGGCATCCTAAAATAAAACATGCTCATCCCCATTTCTCCCGGGGAACACTTGCCAAGTCCATCCTCGTCATGGAAATTTCACGACTGTAAGAAAGTAAAGCTTTTTTTTTTCAGAAAAAATCTGACTACAACAAAAATGTAAAAATGTAAACAGTGCTTCTGTCTTAATTCATATGTGACATTCTTACAGTTCCAGTTTATTTCGTTTATTTGGTTAAAAATGTTTTAATGGATGAAGAACTGGAAATTTAGTAAAACAGACTTCTAATCAAATGTACATTTTTCGATTTGATTCAGCTCAAGCTCAGGACCGCCAATTCCTTTTTCAGTGTATTTTATTCACCCACATCATGTACAACTCAAAACAGCTGGAAAACAGCACCTGCTGGTTTACAAGCTTCTTTTACCTGAAGTAAACACATGACATCACTCAACACTGCCTTTAATGGGCTCTTTCCCCCACACAGCCGGACGCATTAACACGGAAAACTGCAGTTACACAGTCAGGTGTAAAAAGTCTTATATCATCAGTCAAATCACATGTCCTGTTTATGTTGTTTATTATTAACAGACAAGTGTAAGGACTGAGAGCCAATCAGCGCCCCCAACGAGGAGATCCAATTCACCTGTGTACTAGAGGGCCCTGGACTATAAATAGACCTAAAGCACTCGACTTCAGTGCGAAGTATTCTAGCTCCTTTCTAGGTACCAAGCGTTTTTCTGACTGTGAGTTGTTTCTGTCTTCCCGTTGCCCTGGACTACTTTTTGGATTATTGGATTTACCCCTTGGATTCTGGACTTGGCTTTGATTACCCGTGGACTGATTTCTTGCTTTTTGAACTCTTCGCTCAGTATTTACCTTTTGATTCTTGGATTTCCCCTTTATTCATTAAAGTATATTATTTTCTGCACTTGGGTCTTTTCTGTATCGTGACAACCAGAAACATTTTTGTTTGTTTAACATAAAAACTAAATGTGCCAAAACCTTTAATGGGTCCAAATTTCATGTTTGTACCTGAAATTGTGCATAATAATGTGCAGAAGTGTGTTCTCTGAAAATGTTTTATTTTCAGCTAAATGTTTTCACAATTCTGCCCAGCAGGTAAATAAATATCTACCACAGGATTCATAAATTATGCTAATTTGCTTGTGACAAATTACAATGATGTAATGTTGAATTACAGTGAAAAATATCATTGAAGATTATATAATTACTTAAAAAAAATATTTCTGCTGTTCAATTTTCATCTGTGTTTTAAAGAATTTAAAGAATTTATCTAATATTTTAGGAAATCAAAGCTGCACACTCATCGTCATCAGAATTTTAACTCAGATTTGTTCTATACAGGTTTTAATAGGAATGTTCCAGTCATCCTAACCCTGGCATGCTCTATGACCCTGAACCTGCAATCTGCACTAGGGCTTTAATAATTACGCACACTTTTGTCCCGAGACACCAATGCATTATGGTTAATTGTGGAATAGGAAGATGTGACAATAGCCATGTGGGCTTAAGATACTCCTCATCCAATATATTCCTTATTTAAGTCCAGACTGAAACGGCTCACGCATACTGATGTGTTTACACATAAAAATACTCCAAAATTTTAACCCAAACTACCTTCATGCCTCATAGTTACAGCGGATAGATATCCAGGCCAGTATACATTTGAAATCTTGTTTGCCTTTTATCTACAGCCTTAGACAGAATGCCAACAAATAAATTACATTATAAAATAAGCTACTTTTAAACTGATTTGCATGCTTTGCTGTTTGTTTCATTCTGTCAACAAAAGTATAATTTAAAGAGGTTCAGCCTACATGAATTCGTATTTCCCTCATCTTGGAGGATACATGATAAAAAGTGAAATAATACCTGAAAACTATCAGAATGTCATTTATTTCATTTCTGCAAAAACCTTTTATATATCTACCATCCCTGCATTACTTTCCTGTCTCAGATGTTACACTTACTGGTCAAAGATTATTTATTTACAGAACTGCATGACACAACAGGAAATGCTGTTGTCAGTCTTGGCTCCGAAACAGGAGTCAGAAATGTCTTGTTTCAGACAAACATTTCAACATATTAAACTCAGCTCTAACTCCACTCCACTACTCTATAATTACTCACAAAGCTCAGAGGCAACCATGATCAATTCCACATTTCTGCTGAAGTCTAAAAAATCCCTAAACATGCACAGCTGGTTCTTACTCGGAAGCTTTTGGTGCTGGGGGATGGGGAGGAGGGTGGCGAGTCCGACAAAGACTTCCTGGTGCGAGAGGACAGATCCTTGTTACGGGAGTAGAGAGACGACATCTCTTCAGAAAAAGTGACCAGCACGACTGCGGGGGGGGGGCAGCCACAGAGTCAGAGAACAGCTGCTGAAGCGGCCATGTCAACTTGAAGAGATGGCCCACTGAACAGGTGTGTGGAAATGTCAGCGAGAGACGAGAGAGGGGTAAGGGGTTGGGGTGGGGAGGAAAAGTCAGAGAAGAGGAGAGGAGGGTAGTGGAAGTGCTGTCTCTGTGTTCCCCGCTCAGAGCTTCCTGCCTCCTCTCGCCACAGCGGTCACCAGGGAAAAAGGAAAACAAGCAAAGCTACTGCTCAGCGGCATGAAGTATCTCCACTCCCTCTGTCTCTGCTTGTGTGTGTATCTCTCTCTCGTTCCCCACACACACCCCCAGCATTCATAAACTCTCTCCCCTCCTCTCTTTCTTTCTCTCTCTGTCTCTCTCTCTCACACACGAACACATATGCACCACCAACCCTAAAAAAGGACAGGAATCTGTTTGTTTCACAGATGATTAAGCCTCACCCTTTACTACAAAGACATCAAGGCCAAAAAGCCAACAAACCACAAAACCTGTTCTGTATTGGTCTGAGTCACTCCCTACACACTCTCAAACCGATGATCCCGATAGCTCCTTTTATCTGGCCGCCTTGCTGTATGATTTTAGTTCTGTTAGTCTACACTGATACGACAGTGTAGGAGCAGAGAACAGATGACAAAATTACCATGGACACACATTCAGAAAGCAAACAAACATCAATCAATCATTTAGGTAACTATCCTACACACACATTAGCAGGTTTTTGGAAACACACCAGAGGAATGCACCAGAATTCCTTACAATTTCTGCCAAACAAATAAAAAATAGCTTGAAGCTTTCTGTAGAGGTGATTACAAATGATGGAGCACACTTCATCATGCAGGCCACTATGACTTTTCTTCCACACGGACCTACACAGACCAGGCCCATGGACCTTTGGGCACTTTTTTAATGGATTGGCTTTCAACCAACACAGGACTCAGTACTTCAGTACCTGCCCCAAGGAGTTATCCTCCTCTTTATGATTTTCCACATGAAACAATCCCATCTGCAAGCACTCAGAGGTGCAGTGTGTGACCTCCTGAAATCACTTTCATGTCTGCTAAGTCAAGTACACGACCTTACTCACTCCAGATCTTATATATATATACGATGTGATAATCTCTCTAAAGAAAACCCCTAGATAAATAAACTTCAGGGCACTCCAACTGTAACATCAGTATTACTCCTGAGTCGCACACTGCTTAGCTATAATTATACTGTCGTACATCCGCATAAAACACAGTGGAATGTGTTACAAATGAAAGTGGAAGTTTGTCATGCGTGAAAACACCACAGCAGAGTACAGAGTGTGGAACATGTTCCGTTTACCGGAGAATCTTTTTCAAGGGTATCTCAGTGGTGCCACTGGCATTCCTGGGATTTGAGCCCACAACCTTCTGATCAGAGCAGAGCCAATGGTAATGAAACCAGAAAAGCAAGCGTACCAGTGACCAGGATGTGTATCTGTTCAGAATGGGAATTGTTAAATGTCAGGAAAGGCAGACTGGAAAATGTTTCAGCAGAATGTAAACTGGGAAATGATCCTTCTGGGCAGAGTCCTTTCTAAGGGTCAGGATGAGGCCATTTCCAAAGTTAACACTGAGAAAAATGCACACATACACACACACACACACACAGAGACACACACACACATTCTCCCTTAATCCCCTAATCAGGCATACCCAAGCACACATGTCCTTGGGATTTTTCCCTAGTTTCTCCTCTTTTGATGAAACACTTAGCCTAACATCAGCATCACAGTCAACAACCTAATTATTATTATTATTCAGCATAAAATACATTATTTGTGGATATGTATGTAGACAGAGTTAGTGAAATAACTGTGAGGGGAAAGGAAAAAGGAAGCTGAACTCTGACTTCTTAATCTCATCATGCGATGAACGCTCACACTGCCAACATATTAGTTCCTTAGCAGAACAGAATCCATTTACACACATGCAAAGACATAAACATACAAAAACACACCAATACACACACACATACAGTCATTTGTGTATGTGTGTCCACACAGACAGGAGAACAACACACTTACAAGCTGATTTCTCAAAGACAGCTTATTTGAAAACTGGGACTGAGTCCTGGCAAGTATCAGAAAGTATAAAATAATCTGAATGTCCATCCAGTGGATTACGCCAAATCACCGCCACAAATGGTTAAAACCACACATGCAGACAAATATGCAAAAGGTGCTGCACAATTATTTCTGCTTACTTCTGTCATGGAATAGCAATGTGTACAACAACACCAATAATAATAATAATAATAATAAAATAATTATAACAATAATAATAATAATAATAATAATAATAATAATAATAATAATAATAATAATAATAATATTTGTGTTTTCTTTTATTTATTATTTATTTATTTATGTTTAATGTTCCATGCTGGCTATGTTTATGGGTGTGTATTAATGTTTGTGTTGTCATATTTCAAAGATTCTTTTTAAACGGGTGTTTATCACAGGTGGTTGGGGGTGGGTGGGGGGTGGGGTATATTGTATGAGTGGATATAAAAATTTTATTTTGTATTCCCTGTCTGTATTCATATTCATAAAACAAAAACATTTGTTCACAAAAATAAAAAAATCACAGAGATGAATGCTGGGCAAGGGCTGGACTATATAGAGGCAGCTGTGGGAGTTAGAGTATCTTGTATAAACCACCCACATACAAAGAAATTATGTCTGCTTCTGCACTGGGGTTTCCTACTGAAGCCTCTTCTCTCCTGCCCTCTCCACAAATAAGAGGGGCTGGACCTATTTCTGGGCCACCTGTTGTGTTTAATATACTGTGCATCTCTACAACTCTACAAAATGTTCAACAGTATCTTTTATCCATATTTCATCTCCAGATCTCCTGTGAATCGCCACAGAAAATCAAAGAAAACAGGATCTGCCTTACCAGAGTTAGTGTGAGATTATATAAAAAAAACTGGAAAACGCTGTGGGCCAAGACAGAAAGAAAAAGGAGAGGAAGGGAGTTTGGCCTTACATGGTATGGAATGTCAAGAAAGTTTGCACATGTAATCTGAAGCAGGGTGCTCTGAGGAATATCACTGGAGCGTTGCCTGTATTCATTTGTGTTTATGTTGACAGTTGTGTTTATGTTGCAATGTATTCAGAAGATTTTGTAGTCTCTCAGTGTAGAGTTTCACTGCCTTAGTAGATTACAGAATTGAAGAAACTAAAAATAGAAAACTACAGGAAATGAAAAACAATGAGAAGAAAGAAAAACATCCTGAGTACTAGGGGTGTGCAGAGCAGCCGTTATTTGTATCTGTATTTGTATTTGTTGAAAGGGGAAAAGTATTTGTGTTTGTATTTGAGTAAAATTTCTAATGAAACGCGCAGACTCCGGAGCAGTAACACTATGAAACACACTGTACTTAAAATATGCTTAACCGTAATTTACCCCTGAAAATATGCCGAAAACCGGAATTTGAATTAAAACGCTATGGGGGGCAATGCTCTCTAATGCCCCCCTTAATGCCGGCACTGGAAAGGAGTATCTATTCGAACGCGAGCCTGTGACATTTACTGGGGGGCGTGGTTACCTGAACACAATATTTTTTTAAGTATTTGTCCGAATACGGTATTCGGAAAAAACACGTTATTTGTGACAATCCGAATACCGTATTTGTATTTGTCTCCACCCCTACGGAGTACATTATTGTATAGCATACAAATACATTTTTATTGAATAAACATGCCAGCAAGTGATGTTAATAGTCTGCATAAACACTAGAGGCCAGCCTCCCAGACACAGGTTAGATATTAATAATTGGCAATACCTATAACTAATCAATGTGCAGGTTTTAAAATGTTACCACATAGAGGCTAATATGACAGATGTCAATATAATGTAAATATATAATTCTACCTCTTTGCTGCACATACAGATTTACTCACCCGGAAACAGTTTACACCGGTATGACACACAAAAGGGGAAATAAAGGGGAACAACGCCACAGGATTGCAGAAAACAGGGGTTTAATAATACAAAACAACAGAACACAGCACACTCGAGCACTCAAAACGGGGGAACACGGAACCAAGACAGAATACAAACACCAAACACGACCAGGGTCACAGACATGAAACCCATGCTCCTCAAACGAACAACACAAATAAACTCCCAGAGCCCCGGCTCGAGGACAGCTCGAAACGCTGGGGCAGCCGGACCAGGAACCCGACGACCACTGACTCGACGGTCAGGCAGTCCATCCAAAACTTGGAGGAACACGGGTCTGAACAGGGGAAAGACAAACAAGGGTTAATCACAAATACATGGCCCAGAACAGTACATAACTTACCAGGCTCTTGCTCCCCAAACGAACAAACAAAACCAAAACATACCGCAGCCTCGCCTCAGCCTGCTGGACTACATCCCTGAGGCTGGAGGCAAGAACTGCTCGGACCGGGTTCCGAAGAACCAAACAGGGAGGGGGGGAACACGAACCTGCGAACACACTGAGTACGAAACAGAGAGACATGACATGAGACACTCATGCACAGGAACTAAAACAGACAAAACAGAACAAGGGGAGAGACGAGGACCCCAGCTCTCATGAGACCAGCGTGCTCCCCGCTGAGCACGAGGAACCAGCTTATCTCTGAGCAGCCGGGAACATACAAAGGGGAACGACACCAGACAGGACCGGGACATAACGGGAGATCCGTGCCGCTCACAGACAGTACCGGGGTACCAGGAACTAGGGCGGCCACCCTCCTGCACTGTCCCCACCTGGTCACCAACTACTCCGGACTCCCACA
>JBBKCR010061305.1:0-10433 GCA_037577295.1 Ladigesia roloffi | reverse complement strand
AGAAAATGTACCCAAATTAACAATGTTGTTTTTAACAGATTTAGCTCTAAATGTGTGAAAATTGTGTAAACATTGCGGTAAATGTTGAAAAAATGACACCTCTAAATTTGTGGTGCTGCTTTTACAAACGGCGCCCCATAGAAACCTGGGCACTTTGTTGGTACAATTTTCTTGGCATGGATACAGTTGGACCTGTAGTGTGTGCACGTGTGTGTGTGAGTGTCTGAGTTGTTTGTATTGTTTGCTACCAGAGTTATGGGCTGTATTTATTAAACTTCTTGTCACTCTGTGTGTTTTATAGAAAGAAAAGCTGTGTACTGGTGCCAACGCAGCTTCAGTATAATGCTACAAGAGGCTGCTGGTTGGCGTTTGATTCTCTGGTGAGTAGAAAATGTGTATTAAAGTTTCAAAACATTCATAATTGACACAAAAGGGAGGTCAAACTATGGGCTTGCACGTTTTGGGGTTTCTCTACATTAGAAAACAAGATGTAACCTCTCTCTTAAACCCAAGCTGTGCTTTATGAGGAGGAGCAGAGTTTAAATTTAGATCTTTAAACATTCCTTTACTGTATTTACGAGAACTGTCCACAGCTTTAGACCCTAAAGCTCCATATGATCTCCATTTACTAAACCATTTTAATACTTAATAACTGATCAATAATATTTCTATAAAATAAAAAGTAATTGCAACATAAATTAAATTACTTTAAATCACGCTTGTTATACATTTCCATAAGCCAGATTTGTCCAAAGAGTCCAGAGAAATTTTGTTGATGTGTTTACAGAAATGATTACACTGATCACATTTTAGTTTAATAGTTAATAATAACATAAATATGCTTGAAATGAAAGGTGCCAGAGGGAATTATTTAAGCGTTACCACAAAATAAATATTTTTGACTTCGTTTTTGTCAAGAAAAACGAAACTTCATCACCAGCTCATGTCATGAAGCTGGCAGCGGCCACTGGGGGGCGCTGCAGACCTACAGGACAGGACAGAACTTTGCTTTGTGTCTTCACCTCATTATACACAGCACGCCACTGACAATGCGCCGGTTATTTAAAGGGAGTGAGAGTGTGAACTCTGATTGGTTCATTGCATGCTACGCCCAAAACACACCTATGACTAATTTTCTCATTTAGGACGAACCATTTGAACTTTGCGCCAGGAGCAAAGTTAATTTTTCCTGCTGCGATTATACCGTTCTGCGCTGGCCCCTCCCCCAAAGAAGACTGCGCTTCTGGCTTCAGACAATGCGCGACTGACCGTGAAAATCAGGCCCACAACAGACACTCATGTCTCATTTACAAAAAAGATCTTTAGGAGACTAAAATGGAAAATAGAGTTCTGAATCTAATTCTGGTTCTTCTTCTCTCTCTCAGGTCTTCAACTCTGCAGAAGTCGTGGTGCTGGATGTGATCTGTAATGGCTCATCTGTTAACCGTCAGGAGTATCAGCCCAGTAAAAACAGTGCGCATTCCCAAGGATTTCCTTTTAACCCCTTCATGTATTCGAGCTCAGTTTAACTCACAGCATTGCAGAACGTTCACTTTAGATAGCTTTATCTAAACCTCTATTGGTTAACACACCTACCTTTTATCTCCTATCACTGGCCACTTTATTAGAAACATCCACCTTGGGGTTTCTCTCAGTGGCTTAGAAAATCTGCCTTCTGTCTCCGCTCATCGGCCAGTTAATTGTGCCTCCCCCCTGGACCACTTTATTACAATAAACGATGAGTTCCTTTGGTATTGGTGTAGAGTTACAGGCTGCAGCTGATCTGTGACTCCACACACTCCACACACCGAGTTCAGCTCTGGGCAGTGTTACTATGATTCTGGAGCAGATTTGATTTGAATGGGGGCCGTTCTGTCTGAGAGTGTGTTTGCCTGGCTGGTATTTCTCATTAAATGGCCAGTGAGTGTTCGTAGACCAAACACACTGGACAGGTATATAAAGGCTGGTATTTACTTTGAGGTGGAATTTGCAGTGAAATGTTGATTGATGCTGCCCTGTTCTGGTTTGATTGCCAGTTAAACTGCGGCCACTGGACAGACCCAGAATTCACAGGGGAAACATCAGCTGGAGCAGAAACCCAAAACCTGAGCTGGAGTGTGAATATCAGCTGAAGTACAAACCCTTAACACACAGCTGGAAGGTCAGTGTGTGTGTGTGTGTGTGTGTGTGTGTGTGTGTGTGTGTGTCGTGAGTACTGTTTTCTAGGAAAGTCAAAATATTTATTAATCACACTATTTGTTCATTGTGAATTATTTCTTTAGGCTAATTTGAAAAGTATTTTGTTCACATTTAGATCTGTGTAGTTTTTTACAGCTGCATGAAAAGACAAAATTATTGGAAGTTTATTTTTTTCTGACAAAAAGTTTTCATTGATTCAAGGAACAGACCAAATGAGAGGGAAGGAGGACACAAACGCAGGAGTAATGATACACAAGGAACTTTCAATCCCATAAGGCATATAATCGCTTGAGCACACAGAGGTAGAAATATAAATGTAAATGTATCTCTTTTTTGGCGAAGAAGAAGGGGCACACTCAGTGTGTAGTTAGGGTCTTCTGATTCATCTGGGCTGGTCCCAAAAATGGTTACACTCCAATTAAGGAACCACATGGTACAGGAGGAGCGATGGGGGGATACGACACAGAGATAATCACATCAAAACTCACTTGCATATAAATTCTTACTAATAAGAACGGCAGGAATTTGCACAGACAGCCAAAACCGTACGACAGCATTCCCCTCCGGGTCCACCAGGTCCTGCAGGAGGACGCGTCTCCTCTAGGAGTCCATCAGGAGGGCTCCCTCAACAGCTCCTGTTGGATTGATGGATTCACCCCCCTGCCTCCCATCCCTGACCTGCTGGTCTGAGGAGTGAAACATGAAACAGGAGACAGCCTGGGATCAGCTTGAGTTTAACAGAAAAACGTTACTGGCATGCAGGACACAGGGGACTTTGGTGACTGTACATACCCAACAAGAATGGACTGCTTGCTTTACATCCACCCTGAGTTTTGGCCAGCAATCCTTTCCTTTACCCCCTGCAGCAGATTCTAGACTCTGGGATGTAGAAGTTCCTCTGCAGGTCAGTCAGCTTGCTGGAGAAGAAGGAGCACGGTTGGTGTTTCCTCAGAATCTGGTGTTTGTGACAACACCGCTCCCAATTTGACCTCCGAAGCAGCAACCTCAATTACAAATGTGGAGTAATTTTAGAACAGGGTCTGTTGTGAAAAGTCACTTTCATTTGGAAAACCCTCCATGTGCTGCTGATGTGAAGTGCTCTTTCTCGTCTTACCTTTAAGAAGATCTGTGGAGCTGAAGCCCTGGATAAACATGTGGTAGATGTTGGCGAACCCTAGTAACCTTTGTAGTTCTTTTAGATGACAACAAATTTGTTTGTCATGTCTCAGAATACTTTTATTATTATATTATTTCCTATATTATTTATTATTTATTGGTAAAGTATTTTTACACTGAGCCTGTTCTCCATTCTTCTCTCCATTCTTCTCAACAAAAAAGTAACTGGCCGATGCAGGAACTGTGGGCCAGCCTACAAACTCCTACCTAAGCCGGTTCAGATCTGCACAAGGTTGTACGCAATCCGTAGGTGGAGTTTGGTGAAAATACTTGGCCTGCAGGTTTGCTGGGGTGTAAACACAAGCGATCAGGGTCCGTGGCAGAGATTCCAAGACCAGAACTGGTGGAGATCATAGATAGAGCACCAACTCTGAAACCACCCATGTGAGCTGAGCCAGTGTCCTTTGGTGTTCCACCAGGCTTTGTAGTAACTAAACTTCCTCTTTAGTGGCAACGGGACTCTTGGTTCATGTGAAAGCTGCAGTCATGTCATGTGCTACAGAACGGGCAGAAGGGGTAGTCCCAGCCTGGGGTAGTCCCAGCCTGGGGTGCTTCAGCATTGCTGGTTAATAATAAGGAAACACGAGAGACAGAGATCGCCAAGTCAAAGTTCACTTGCATCTATCAATGAGGAGAACGTCTTACTACTAAAAGACTGGGGTTCTCCTCAAATATCTTATAAAATCTGCATTTTCGTGAGAAATGGTTTGTTGTAGATGTGTTTCTTTATGCTACTGGATCTGTTGCATGTTTCCTGTGTTTTCATTATTTTGTGTCTCTGTGTGTAGGATACTGAACCAGTGCATGTGAGAGAGAGTTTTGTTGTTCTGGGTGCTGACTCCCTCACTGTGGGTGATCAGTATGAGGCCCTGGTCAGGGTTAGGCCTGTACATACCAATGACCCGGGTCAGTATATCGTCCAGTGGAGCGAATGGAGCCCCTCTGTTCGATGGACATCTGATATCGGGAGGGATGAAAGCTTAAAGGACACGGGGGACACAGTTACACTCATGCCAGGTACATCCACACCCTCTCTCACTCTGTGTGTGCAGTATTATACAGCAATCATGAGGTACTCCTCATGTCTTCATACTTTGTTTCCAATACCCAGACTTTCTTGTATTATAATGTAGTCTCCAGGCTTCCTGAAGGACTTTCAAAGACTGGACTGCTGATTGGGTTCATAGTGCTGATTCTTGTTCTGATCATCTCCATTGGTGTGCCCACACTCTGTAGACGCAGCTGGTAAGTGTGTACCAATCCGAACTTTACTAAAGGAAAGCTACTGCTACTTAATATAATTCATTTCAAGTTAAATCTTTTTTTTCAAATATGCAGTTGTGCTGGAATGTTTGTTACATTTCTGCATAAATATAATGAAAAATCGTCAGACCATCAGTCTTCTGTCATGCCTGTATGTAAAGTTGTGTTAAGTTTATATATGGAACTCTTATTTTGAACAGAGATATGTTTGTCCTGAGTCATCCCTTATCAGCTGGCTTGTGTTTACTTAAAGTGATTATATTTAATGATTGGTTTATCCAAGTATTTTGTGTATTTAAGTTCTTGTCTTAGTTGCGGGTCAACCCTCACATTTACCCTCACGCCGCATGTTCCTCATGTGTCTTCTGTTTAGTTTGCTTTTGTTTGGCCCTTGTGACTTTTTGTTTTGTTATGTGTAGAGTCTATGTCTGTTATAACACAAATACATCAAAGGAACCTGCATTTGCACCTTGCCACACTCCCTGAGCATGCACAATCTGATTCTCAAAGTAGATAAAGAGAACCCAGATAAATTAAAAATAATTGTAATATTATGTAATATTACAAATCTGTTTGTGGCAAAAAAAGTATGTGAACCTTTCATTTCAGTATCTGGTGTGCCTCCTTACTGCAATTACTGCAAAAATATATTTTCGGGAACTGCAACAAAATGTTTCCGGTGGAATTTTAGAGCATTCCTCTTTACAAAACTTCTTCAGCTCTGGGATTTTACTGGGTTTCCTTCCACAATATCTCAATCGAATTAAGGTCAGGACTTTGAGAAAGCCATTCCCAAACATTAATCTGATTTTTTCTTAACCTTTCTTTGGTAGAATAGCTTGTGTTTAAGGACCGTTTTCTTGCTGCATGACTCTTGAGATTCAGTTCATGAACTGACGTCCTGATATTTTCCTTTAGTATTTGCTGGTCTAATTAAGAATGCATTGTTCCATCAATGATGGCAAGCTGTCCTGGCCCAAATGCAGCAAAACAAGCCCAAAATATGATATAACCACCACCTTGGGGAAAGGTTCTAATGCTGGAATTCAGCGTTTCCAAACATAATGCTTCTCATTCAAACCAAAAAGGTTCATTCTTCCAATAGCCTTCTGGCTTGTCTATGTGGCCTTTAGTAAACTGCATGTGAGCAGCCAGTGTCTTTCTCTCCATTGTTGTTCAGTGTTCTCCTGAAGGTGGACTCATGGACATTAACATTAGCTAGTGCAAGAGGGGCCCTCAGTTGCTTAGAAGTTACTCTGGCGTCCCTGGCCAACTATTACACACCTGGTGGACCATCAAAATAGTGTTTTAACCAATATGTATGTATATTTATATACATTTCAAAATATATGTATATCTTTTTATGAAATATAAAGTAAAATATAAAATAAAATGTAATCACAGCTGATGATGTTTACATGTGTGAAATCGGAACGTTAATCTCCCTCCTGGGGATCAGCTGGAGCTCCACCCCACCAGAGCTCCAAGCACTGTAGGTAAGATTAGGTAAGGTGTGTTTGTTGTGTTTCTGACTAAAGTGTGCATGTGTGTGTGTGTGTGTGTTGCAGTATCCTGAAATCAGACAGTGAGCATGTTCCTGACCCATCCCAATTCTTTCAGCCACTTCTGTTCATCCATGGAGGAAACTTTCAGGTACTATGACTTTTCTTTGGTATTCATGCTAATAAAACAGGTTCCAAATAAATTGTAAATGAAAAAAAAAAATTTTGGCAATATGGGAAACTGTAGCCATTTTGTGATTCAGTAGCAAATAAAGTGTTCATTAAAAACACAAATAAGTTTCATACTGTGCAGCTTAAACAATAAACCACTGCATCACATTTTCCCTTAAACACATTTTCACTGCTGGAAATGTTTTATTTGTTTAAAGAACTTGTGTTGCAAAGATCTTGTGATCATTTGTGACCACACATAGTTATATAAAGCTGAAATTATTATTATTATTATTATTACTATTATTACTATTATTACTATTATTATTATTATTATTATTATTATTATTATTATTATTATTATTATTATTCAAAGGAGTGTTATTCCCCATTCAAATAATTAAATATTTTTCATTATTATTACTATTTTTTAATAGTATGCTTTGCGATATCATTCAGCCATGGTCTGAAAATCCCTGGTTTTTTTCCTGAATGGTTAGAGGTTTTTAATCTCTCATTTCTAATAAGTCGAGCGGCTGCGTTTACGAGCCCCTTCAGGTTTCTAACCTTCCCCTGAGAAGCGTACAGTAATATATATACGTGCACAAACACAAACACACAAGTGCATACACCCACACTGACACACACAGAGACTCTCACTTACTGTAAACATGTTGGTTATGTTTGGTAAAAGCTAGGTGGAGCTACAACATGTGGGTTTCCTATAAAGTGGACAGGGTGGATAGTCAGCAGGGACTGTTACTGAATTACTAAAGCTCCTTTTTCAGAAACCCCTCCCAAAGGTAGTGTGTGGTCAGAGACTGTGGCAAAATATTGACTACAGTGAGTATAATTATATTCATACACCTGGCGAATTTTGACTCAGCTTTTATTTACATTTGCCCAATATTTGGACATTTGCATGTCCAATATTATTCCTACCCTTCCCAGTAATCAATAGAAAAGCCTTTTTGGGGCTATAACAGCAAACAAAAGCTCCCTATAATTGCCGATGAGCTTTCTGCTTGTCTAGACTGGTATTTGCAAATGGACAGTTTGCAAATTTTATGACTAGTTTTGGGCAATCCACTTTTTGTTCAAATGTAAATAGAAGCGACAATGATGCCTCTTGTACATCGTCGTATTATCTGCTGGGAGAGAACTGTCATTTCCAGTCAAGAAGAAACTTGCTTGTTAAATGAATGTAATTAAAATTTGTCAGAGGTATGAATAATTTCTTTTATGACTCTATATTTGTGTGTGTGTGTGTGGAGAGAAAGAAAGTGAGAGAGAGAGAGTGAGCGAAAGAGAGAGCCTGTATGCATATATCTGGAGAGCTTTATTTGGGTTTTCATTTTGACTTGATCTTGTACTATAATGTTCTTGTGTCTGTGCAGTCATGGCACCAGCAGTTTCCTCTGGGATCAGTAAAGTTTCCTGATTCCAATTCTGACAATAATTCTCTTTGCAGAAATGGCTGGGACATCAGCACTCAACCCTTACGCCTCTGTCATGTGACATCTCGCCCGTGGAAGTTTCCAAAATATGTGATGACTCTGTAGTCAGCGAGATGATGCATGACATCGACACGCCCATCTTTCATCAAACAACTAGTAACAGCCAATCATCGTCCGGCTTCTCCAACATGGGCTACTTCTACAGCGAAACCCAGCCGGGGTCTGTGAGCTTGGAGACCTGCTCGGTGTACTTCACATATCAGCCTGAAGAGGGCAGAAGCAGCTCCATGTCCTCCTACGAGCGGCTACAACAGGAAGAACCGCTGAGCCCTGACTCCGGATTAGGCAGAGGAGGAGAGGAAGAAAAGGGAGGCGAGGAACAAACAGAACAATCAGAGAAGAAAGATGAAGAGATGCAACAAGAGTGCAGTGGCGTCGATGTCCAGGATTTGGTCTCATTTGTTCTGTCTTTACCAGGAATAATTACCCCAGATGCCGTCCACATCCCACGTGGTTTGGTCCCGGAGCCAGAGCTCTCGCCGTGGCCTGAGGACACCGAATTAGCTGCTGCTGGAGTCAGCAGCACCTCAGAGGCTCTCGGGGGTGCTGCAGTTAGACCCTCCTCTATGGTGGTCCAGCCGTGCAGCAGTGGTTACTTAACCCTGAAGGAGATGCAGAAATACAGCAACAAATCCATCTAACCCCAGCAGGGGTAATCATGACAGAAGGCTTTTTTTGGCTTGAATGACATTTACCCCAAGCATAGAGAAGCTTCCTCTTCAGTTCTGCACTGGACCTAACGTAGCTATATCCCATTATTTCAACCCATAATTATAATGTGTCACTGCAAGAGCGAGTGTACCGAACACTACCACCCAGATTAAGGTAAAGCCTGCAGTTAGCACCATGCTAACTGATAGGACACTGTAATTACGGAATCTTGAGCTCTAGACAAAAAAATATGAAGACAATTTTACATCAGAAAATGATACAGGCTGTTACCTTTATTTTGCAAATCACCATGAACATGGACTGAAGTATGGACAAGCTAACCTTTAGCTGGCTGCTACATTTTTTAAATCTGTGATGTACTTTTGTCCATCCACTAGTCGCTAATTTGTGTGCATAGGCTTAGCTACATTAGAGTTAGCCTTGAATTTTGTTAAAACTTAAGACCAAAAGCCACAACCCCGAAAAATATCTGCATTAACAAAAGACATTTCCAGCGAAGCTCATTTCCATTATGTTTAAATCTCTAAGCTGTTTACTGTGTGGAAGACATGACATCTCAGTTTAACATCTGTGTGAGACTTTGACCATTTTGTCTCACTTTTTAAATTTTGCATCTGAGAAGGAGCCTTTCTATCCAGTTTAAGATCTTAAGTTCTCGCTGCGCTTATCTTTTTCTCTGGTCATCAAATCAAGAGATAAAGTCCAAAAGAAAAATGGGTCAAGTGACCATATCTGAAACACCTTTACGACAATTGAAATATGTTGCCCAGTTTAAATGCCATAAATGTAAATGAAAATGTAATGAAAATGGTCTTAGTCTCAAATACCAAAATCAGACAGTTTTGACACCCATGAGGTTGCTAAAGAGAGGAATTCTGGGAAAAATATAAGAACATAAAAAAGAGGAGGGCACAACAGATAAAAATCTTTGGGCACAAAACGTGTGTGTGTGTGGGGGGTGGGGGGGGGGTGGCAGGGGCAAAAACGAATGATTTTCAAGAGAAGGTTGGATTAGTTGTAGTTGTTGGTAGTGATTAATGTGTTTAGGGTGAGACGAGATGGTGTGTAGCACATTGTAAACGTTCTGGGTTCCTTTCTGTGAGTAGTTGACATGTTCTCCTCATGTCTGTGTGGGTTTCCCGCAGTCCAGAGGAGAAGTGGAGATGCGATACTACCCATAGATAAGTCAGAGAGTGTGTCTTATCTGTGATGGACTGGGCTTTAGCCCTGAGTGTTGGGTTGGGCTCCCATTCCCCCCTGGTCAGAAAAAATGTCTCAGGTACATGTGGGCTAGATAAGGAACTGTTCCTACTTCAGGCTGCTAATAGAACCATGATACAACTCGGGTTCTAAATATTGTACATACTGAACAGACTGATTTTATAAAAGCTGCTTTATGTCATTACTCTTGATAGTTTTAGGATACAGAAGAAATGACTATTTTTAAACTAAAGCTAAACCAAGTAGGCATCAGTAATCTTCAGAAAAGGTTCTTTTTACAGCCTCTACATTATAGCATTAATCTGTCAGAGTCATGTGACCAAAAACATGAGTAAGAGAAAGAGATACTACCCTTGCTGGTTTTGTAGAGACACGTTGCAGGTCCAATGTTGTATTTTGTCTGTTTTTGTATAAACATGACTCTCTACTGTATTGCTCAATTATGAACTCTGTGCACTGGAATGGAAATTAAAGGGATATTTCACCCCAAAATGAAAATCTGCTGTTTATTTGCTTACCCCCAGGGCATCCAAGTGGAAGGTGACTTTGTTTACTCAGCAGAACACAAACGCAGATGATTAGCTTTAGCCGTAGCAGTCTGGTAGTCATTTAATGGAAGTGGATGGGGGTCAGACCTTTCAAAATAAACAAACCATGCACAGACACGTCCAGATTACACGCCGTGGCTCGTGACGACACATTGATGTCTTAA
>JBBKCR010061294.1:0-10434 GCA_037577295.1 Ladigesia roloffi | reverse complement strand
CCCCCTATCCTCTGAAGGGCAGGCAGAAACAGGCCAGAGCTGCAGCTTAACAAGACATGCATAAACACACACACACACACACACACACACACACACATGTCCAAGAATCAAGACTTGACCCATGACCCAAAGTCCAGAGCTCAGAGACAGATTTACCAGACAGGGTGGCATGTAAACTTTTACAACAAATATAATGAGAACACAAACTGCAACAACTGCTCCCTAACTGATTACTTTTTGACTCATGGGAGGTATACTAAACCCTCCGGTCAAAAGCAAAATCCTCACACTCTGGCACAAAGGCCGCAGGGTGATGTGGGAATGTGGCGGGCTTGGCAGCGCCGTCAGTTCAGCGTGGCGAGGCCATCAGTTTCATTTCAACAGAGCACTACTGTGGGACTCAGTTTCATTTCTTCTGAAGAGCTTCCTGGCGGCTCAAATCACACCAGGGAGGAAGAACTATCCCCTCAGAGGTGGCCAATCAGTGAGCCAGCTCTGCCTCCACACTTCTACAGACCCGAACACAGTGGTAGACTTGTAAGGACAAATTTACAACGCAAGTGCACATGCACACACACATGTGCGTGTACTCTCACTCTCACTGCTCCGGCAAAACGTGCTGGTTCTTATCATATGTGTGTTACATAATCCTGTCAAAGCCCCTCCATACACATGTGAGCTGAGAGTGAGCAGACAAACACAAACACACAACCAGAACAGAGACACTGGATCACACACTGTGGATATTTGCATAAAATTCAGTTGAAAGAAAGAAAGAGAGACAGACAAGAGAGAAAGAAAACAAAGAAAGAAAGAAAACAAAGAAAAAGGGAGAAAAAATAAAGGAAAAAAGACAAAAACAAAGAGAAAGAAAGACGAATCTAAAGCTGTGGAGGGTGGGTGTCCTGCACATTGGTAATTCTACTCAAACACACCCAGCAAATTGTAGATAAGTGAGTTGAATCAGACTCTTGCCAACCAAGCTGGAAAGCAACTTTCTACAATGGGAAACATGCACTCCCGGTCTAAACACAACAATTAATTCAGTGATTTAAGTCAAGTAGGTGTCACCATTTCAGCCACACACATAGTACACAGTGAAACTAAACAACAAAACCACAGAGCAACATGGGAACAAAAACAGACCCTCAAAAACCAAGACAGAACCCCACGTGACTACACAATATATTGTGTTTACTAGAGATCGACCGATATATCGGTTTACCGATATTTTTACCGATATTTAAGCATTTTACCATAATCGGTTATCGTTTTTGTTCTGAATATTGGTTATCAGTCACATAAACATGCAAATAATTGGTATCGGTAATAAACAATCAATATCGGTCAATCACTAGTTTGTACGGTTTTTTGCACTGCTGCACACTACTGTATATTTGGTTTAACTATGAGTTTGTAAGGTGTCCTCGAGGACAAAGGGGCCTATAAATAAAACCAGTCATGGACCAGGTTTAAGAGACAAATACCAGCAACAATACAAATATGTACAGAATAAGACAACATAGCACCATCAACAGAAACACCACCAGTGAGACTGAATACGGTATTGATTTACTGTATTCTAGCAACAGAGTTGCTAACTGTCCACAGCAGCAATAGCTACTTGGGGTTAAGTAGCAACTTGGGGTTAAGTGTCTTGCTCAAGAACCCAGTGGTGGTGTGCTGAATGTAGGATTCAAACCCATGACATCTTGAGCCATAGGCAAGTATCTTACCATAGGGCAACACTACCCAACAATATAAAAGCATAGCATTAAATCCCTCCAATCAATAACCAGTATGAACAGGCTTACATTGTTGGGTGGTGTTGCTCTATGGTAGGAAAATTGCCTCTGGCCCAAGATGTCATGGGTTTGAATCCTACCTTCAGCATACCATCACCACAAAGCATAACATTAAAACTCCATTATCTAATAAGCAGTATGAACAGGCTACGCGTTTAACTTGTTCTATCCACACTACCCACCGGATTAGGAGCTGCATTTTAGTCCAAACTCGGCGCTCTGATGATGATATGAAGGAAACGCCGGCATGATTTTCTAACAGGAATATTTTGTACAGACTATGAGAGGCCTGTAGCTTTCAATATGCAGCAAAACAGAAACATTACATATTGAGTAAGCTACATTACACGAGTCTCTGACCCACAACTAAATGAAAATTTGTGCCTTATTCCTTCTACAGACTCTGCAGTTTCCGAAATGGTAGAATTTTGTTGAAATTACACACGTGAATCTAAAAAACTTGTGTACAATGTGTGTGGATGCATGATAGCGTGTGTGCAGATGTACAGTTTATAAAATAATGGATAAGAGGTAAAAAAAACTATACTTCTAACAAAATGATTTCTGAAATTTTTCTATTTACCCAATCAACATATGTGTAATTTTCAGGAAAAATATCAATAATAAAATTGTTCAAATGGGAAAAAAATACTTGATTACCTTAATCTTAAGTAGCTATGTATGCAAAACTCGTTGTTTAAGGTATGCCAATCAAATAGCGAACATCAGTTTAAACACGGTTACTGTGTTGAGTTTTATTTTAATATTAAAAATATAGATCTGATGAGTCAGTTGTCTGAATTTTTTATCATGTGAGACTGGTGACAAAACTTTTCCATCACTTGGATGGAAAACGTTTTATGAGGGTCTGAGCTGTCAGATTCCACTTTTATGAACTAGGACACACTGCGTCCCTCTTTAATGACCTTCCTTTAAACTGGTGGGAACAGTTCATTCATACTGGAACAAATGATGACTTTTAGCTTTGATCATTCTTTTACACACCCAGGCTGCCTAATCATGCCCAAAAAGTAGCAACACACCTGTTTACGGCTATTCAGCAGGTCTTCTGGGGAGTATTAATCACTACTACTGAGTTAAAATGGACAATTCTGGGATAATCTAAATTTAAAATCATAAAACACACATGTATTCATTGCATGTAAAAAAATACACTATTGAAACTGTATTAACTGGTGGCTCTGAATAATCATTTATATTTGGCCTAATCATAATCAAACTAGATATTATTTTTCTAGCAAATTCAACACTTAATAACAGTTTTTATTTTTAGGTACTTTTCACAATAGAAGCACTCATATCTATAACCAATGGCAGAAAAAATGCCTTAAAACAAAAAAGACAAAAGTAAAATAGGCCAATATGTTACAAAACATTCCATTTTTATAGCCAAGATTTAGTATCACAATATATTATTAGAAGTCTGAACATGCTTAAGGGGGTAAAATGACATACATTAGGTCAGAAGTACTAAAATTAACTGTGCGCACACACACACACACACACACACACACACACACACACACACACCTGTTTCAGCAGAGCTGAGGTCTGTGAAGCCTGTATAACGATTTACAGCAGGGATTCACCTGAAGCTGTCAGAAGCTGCATATTTTTGAGTATGATAGAAAGTGGCTCGGCACATTCTGAAGTCAGGAGAGGATTATTCACACAAGCCGTCATCAACGGGGGAAAATTCACGAGGGAAAAAAACATAGTTTTTAGGCCATAGGCCATAGTTTCACAGCGAAACCTGCTTTTCTTTTTGAGTGACTACATTAAATAAGGAAAACCAAGGGTGCGGGGTCTGAGAATTAAGAAGAATTTGTTATTTTCAGGTTTACTGCCCAGAGCTCCATAAATGAATATCGGCTTAATATGGATTTCAGCTTGTTACTATTTGGTTTAAGACTATTTGGTTCAATTTAGTAGAAAGCAGGCCCTTTAACACAATAACCAAGTAATGTTAATCTTTAATCGTTTGACAGAGCGTGACAAGCTACGACGAGGCGATAAATGACTCATATCTCAGTTAATACATTAGAAGTTAACTTGGTCTACAGTTCATGGGGTGAAATGTTAAAGTGGTAAAATATGATACAAAAATTAGTCCCTGGAAAATGCAAGAGTATGACTGTCCCCTCTTAGTTTTCAGCTATATATTCATATTGTTTTAACACACAAATTGTTTGAACATATAAATAATTTCTTATTAACAGGTAAATGAAAGCTACAAATATTAGGATTTACCTCGCTTATTTATTTTCTATTTATTTATAAATGATAGTTAATCTCCAACAACTCTATTAAAGAAACTTCCACTGGATTGATATTCATATAACCATAGCTTTGTAACATAAAGCTTCCATATGAATTACTGCATGTTTTTACAGAACCTCGTGTCTAATTTCTGTGTCCGATCTGCAAATGGCCTGCCAATTGAGGAACCCAACGACAGGGCAGCTAATATCCTAGCTGTGATCCCCCACAACCCATCTGTGTCAATAACCCTTTCCTCCTGACTTTGATGTGTGAGTTACCTTTCCCCCACTGGCTGCAAGAGGAGAGCAGTGCCAAAGTGGAACATGAGATGTGCTTTCAGAGCCAAATGTGTGTGGGGAACCCTCGGATACCTAGCAATAGGAGCACGTTTCCTCGTGTGTGTCTCTCTCCCTCTCTCTCTCTCTTTGGCTTCATTCCTCTCTGTTTTCCCCCACAAGCTCTCTCCCATGTCCAGCAAAAACCACATCAAGCGACCACAAAAAAGAGATTGTGGTTTATTTGCTTCAGAGGCTTTCCCCTGTTTTTTTCCTCCTCTTTCACAACAGCAGTGTTGATGCGTGCCACACGCGAGAGACGGAACTCCCTGACTCCACAGCGCCTGATTGGCTGGAGCCGGCGTGACATCACCAAGGCTGGTGCAGATGGAGGCGGGGCCAGTTTTGGAAGGCCGGGACTTGCTCGACGTGCTGCGAATATAAACAATGGCAAATTCCCCAGCGCCCAGCCCATGGGCCACGCCACGCTTCAGCAAACGAGTCGTCCATGAAATAAGCTGCCTCGTTTTTCTTCTCTCGCCTCGCTCTGACCCACACACTTACACAGAGCTGAACCTGCTTTGAAGAAAAGCCTGGGGAGAATCTGTCAGAAATTAAACTGCTTCTGCTTTATCTACTTACTGACATGTGGAGCCAGGAAGAGTCTTGGAGGAACCATTTCAACGGCCATGTGCAAAATCGTGTGTCAATATTACTGCTCTACTAATCTTACTTCCAATAACAGACACCTAAACTCTATTAGTGTTACCAGAAATTATACTATTCTTGTCTGTGCAGCTTTAACATAAGCAATTTCCTCTGATTCTGAGGTTAAAACACTATAAAAGGTGTCTTGGGCCTGCTTCCTCAATGCTGTGGACGTTTCGCCATATGGTAGGACCCTGGACAAAGGACAGTGGTCACTGAAACACATGGTAGAATGAGGTGGAATCACTGAGAGGAGGGCGAGAGTGACAAAAAGAAAGGCATGTTAAATGCTAAGTGCTGTTAAGCACTATGGAATGCTCTTCTGTAAACACTGTGCCTCAGTAATAGCCAAAGGAAGGACTGTCCTTTCCTTCCAACGTACTTCGCTCTAGGCTTTGCAAGCTGCTACGCATAGCAGGCAAATACATCTGCACCTTAAGAACACTTCGCATGCCACACCTTTTTAAAGGGCATGCATGAAAATGTGCACCTAGCTACTGCATACAACCTACAAGACTGAAAAAATAACAACATTAATAACAAGAGGGGTAACTTGACTTCTTGGTGTATTGGCACACCTTAAAATAAACAATAAAACCAAAGTCCCACCAACAATTTCACAGTTATGTAGGAGTGATAAGGTTATTCCAGGCTTGTGATTACTTCTTACTGATATTGTGAGTAATTCAGGACATTCAGGACATGTCTGTTTAAATAGCAAATTCAGTTGTTTTTTTTTAAACAGCCAAAAAAGGCTGTTTTATAAAAAGAGAAAACAGTAAATGCTAGGCTAATAGATACCCAACAATTGTAGAGTGAATACAAACAGTCTGGATAGATCTAGAGGTCTTATGTTGGTCTATAAGCTTTGTTTTGGACTATACTGCAATACCAATGGTGAATAAATATCATTATCTAGGGTTATGTCCCAAACCACACATCAATATATTAATGAATGTATTTCCTGTGGTTGTGTACCATAGGAATATATCCTGAATCACACATCACGCCATGAATGAATTGATTTCTAAAGGTCAAGTTCTCTTTAAATACAGTTTAGTGTAGGACTAGAATTTGGGACAGCCAGCACATAGTGATTAATAAGAAAATAAGTCATCAGTTGAATGTACTGGAACTGCTATGCGTAACAATATTATAAACTCAGCTTTTGTTTTCCTAGATCCATACCAAGCTCGATAAATTACATTGCTTGAGCTGTTTTTAAATATTCATTGCGAACTCCACACAGAGCTGGACTTCAGTTAATCTGGAAGCAGAAAGGCAAACCAAACACGTCTTATCTCAGTGGAAAAAAAAACTTCAGCACAGCAGAAGTTGGCCAGAGAGCAAGAAACGTGAGGCATGTTATTCCAGCAAGCTGTAGCCTGACACAAAAGGTGGTTTTTCCTATGAGAGCAGTGCTAACTTTTTTTAAAAAGCACTTTGAGCTTTTGCTTCACCACCTTTACCTCAACAAACAGGGTGGAGGATTTACATACACGCTTAAATATCTGAATGAACAGTGCTGCTCCGAAACAGCAGTGTCAGTTGAGCTAAGCCAGGCTAAGCTAGCACATTCACAGGCAGGCCATTTAAAAGGAGAGACCACACACTACAACTACAAGAGTATTGGGACACAACAATTTTTCAAAGTCTGCGCTAGGCCCCTTACATCCAGTGAAGGACAATCTTAATACTTCAGAATACCAACACATGTTGGACAACTACATGCTTTGTGGACCCAGCTTGGGGAAGAACTTTTCTATTCTAGCATGACTAGCATGAGTGCATAAACAGAGCTCCATCTAGACATGACTGGATGACTTTAGTGTGGAAGAACTTATGAGCCCTGACCTCAACCCCATCCAACACATTTGGGACAAACTTGAACTGACCTCATAAATTTCTCGAAAGAATGGACACCCATCACCGGTTCAATCCCATGTTCTACCATTGGATCCAAACACAAGACACATTATTCTTGGTTGCTCCAAGGGGACTGTTCCTTTAACTTATGATTATAAGACACTCCGTATAAGAATGTCAGCCAGTGCCCACTTTTATAGCTGAAAAGGTGGACCAACTCCACATTAAAGTCTATTTAATTGAGTGCAATGTCTGTTGGTGTAATGATCAGGCATTCCAACAATTATGGCGCCTGCTACACCGGCAGGCCACTTAAAAAAAGTGATTATAACCATAAGTCCACCAAATATGGATGCCTAAGGTGTCAAAATATAATTTAAATTCTACGAAGTATTTGAAAGTTCTGCTTAAACTGCTTCAAAAACTTTGTTGCCATGGGAGCATGCTGGCCATATAACAACATATTCTGCTTGTTCTGCTCATTTAGGGAGAGATTCAAGTAAACTGTCAATTTCTCAGATATTAAAAGACCACAGAACATAGTGTTCTCTGAATTTAATCTGTTCACCATGTGAACAAAGCAGTGTGGGGGGATGGTATCTTGCTCAAGGGTACCTCAGTGGGGCCACAGTCAGTTATGGAATTCGAACCTAGACATTGCCATCTCAGGAGCAAATTTTTACTACAGGGCCACTAGATATACGCTTTAGATTTAAATGTTTCACATGCTCCCTAAACTCACCTTGGAGAGCTGGACTTCCCACCACCCAACCACCTTGGCCTGACTTGACTTACCCCCGTTTGGCTGAAGCTAAATCACTGAGATACAGTTGCTCAAGTATATCTAGCTGATTCCACAGACAGTCCTGGGATTCGAACCCACGACCTTCTGATCTAACGGACACTCCCAAACCAGAAGGTCACCAGTTTTATATTTTATTTCTTTAAATTACCACCCCACCACCCGTATGTTGACTTACCCCACGATGCCCTCCGAGTAATTCCTGCTCTTCCAAGGCGTGCCCGCGTAGACCTCTTCCTCGGGGCCGCATCCATTGAGCAGGAGGCTTCTGTTGAAGCCGAATGTGCTTGCCTTGTTCTCTCTTTTCCTCTTGTTGCGATGAGAGGTCCCTGGTGCTCCTGCTCCTCCTGCACCACCTACTCCTCCTCCCCCGGCCCTGGGCACGATTCTCCCGGTGTTCTGGTTGTTGTTGGCCTCCAGAGGTATGAACTCCCGCTGCTCAGCGACCTCACTGTCGGCCCTGGAGCCTGACATGCCCTTGGTGTCGCCTCCTCCTCCGCCCTCTCCGTTCACTCTGGTGCTCGGCGTGGCCGGACCGGGGACGTGGTGGTGGAGGTGGTGGTTGTTTTGGCTGATCCCCCCGACGTTAGTGCTGCTACTCCCGCTGCTGAAGTACAAGTTCCCGAGGCCTTGCGTGGTCTCCCAGATCTGCATCCACAGGCTGTTGGCGGGTCCGCGCTGCTCTGGCTGAAACCAGGCGATTCGAGGATCCATCAAACGGGAAAAGCTGGCTGCTTGCCCTCCCCCGGACCAGAGCAGAGCAACGGAAAACGCCTCAGCCCCCGGGCTCCGAGCTCCGGGCTCCAGGCAGCCAGCCACCAGCTAGCTAGCTAGCTCAGGTTCACCTATCTGTCTCTCTCCGTGTGTCTCTCCTTTTTTGTTATTTTGCCCTACGAAAATGTCCTTTTCCGACCGTAAGAAGCCATCAAAAGAGCTGAGAAGAGTTCAGACACAAAAACATCACCGTCCGGAGGAAGAAATAAAGTCGTTTTCGAAAGAAAAATAAAGTTAAAGAGAGGAAAGAGAGAAGCGTGCGTGCTGTGCTCCCGTCGAGGTGAATCTATGCTATGCTAGGCTAATCTCTCTCAGTACAGGGAGGGACACTCACTCACTCGCTCGCTCACGCTCACTCTCTCTCTCCCTCTCTCAGTACAGAGGGAGGGAGGGAGGCTCTCTCTCTCCCCCTCTCTCTCTCTGTGGTTATGTAACACTGTAGCACCGACACTGTAATTTGAACCGTAACAATCATTTACATTCATAATGATTAAACCATAGAGGAGCAATAAAGAAACTCGGTTCCGCTCTCAGTTACACAACAGCCTGAAGGCAGAGGAGTAGCAAAGGGCCACAAACAACCAAAAGGACACCCCTGTACGAAAACTACTATCAATGTAATTTGCTCGTTTATTCAGTATTGTCAGGATTTTAACCATATATCTGTCTCTTGTATGTATGCACGCACACAAACACACATATAAATCATCTATCTATCGCTCTACACTTTGTCATTTCTCGTTCAGAGTTTCGAGTAACAGCAGGAGAACCCGGTCCCAGATCACTGCTGCGTGAGCAGCCAGAATACAGCTGAACCAAACCTATGAATTAGGTTAGAGTATAAGACAGTTGTAAATTTTGATACAATACTTCTCCCAGCCCTCTCACACAGACTACGGCCACAGCGCTGAGACTCCACCCCTCTGGAAGTCTGGATGGAGAAAGCTAATGCGGCTACTTCCAGCCCAGTTTTCCCTCTCCTGCTGCGCCTAGCTCCACCAACTCCTCTCCTACAGACACTACGACCACGTTCACCACTTCCACACATTTTCCCGATGGGCAAAGTGTTGAAATAAACAAGTGTTTGTGCTTCGTGTTCACTTCCTGTAGTTCTTTTTTTCTTATGCTGTGTTTCACACAGATGCACACAAATTAGCTCCTCCCCCAGACAGAACCCCCAACAGTGCCTGTCATTGGGTAGGAGCGGAGCCTGATGTCCTATTTGCAAAGTTTACTGTGGTAATAGTTGTAATAGTGGACTGTATGTTGACATTTCCATTTTATTTATTATAATTTTATCTACAGTATATACTTTAAATAATTTTTGTTTTCTTTCAAAATGTTCCTGTGTGGAAGTGTTTGTAGTAAAAGCTGTTTTGCACAGAAATTAATTGCCGGCTTTGTTTTTGAAGTTTATTTGTGAGTAGGTATTGTATGAATAACATAAGTCAATGTAACTTTACACACACACACACACACACTCACTTTGTACTAAAGGTAAATCCAAAATAGTGATGTCACTGTCTAAGCAGAGGGATGTTGTGCAACCTTATGGAATATAGTCCACAGATGACAAATGAGGTAATAATCAATATTTCAGAATAATTCAAACTCAGATATTGGTGTGTGATATCTGAGTTTTAATTATTTTACTACAAATCTCACCTCATCATTCCTCCCAGTCATTCCTCCCCTATTTTCCAGGATAAGCTGAGACGCCCCCGAGCTGGCTTCTTAAAACTGACTAAATATTTAAAAAGAGCCAAAAGAGCTGTTATTTTGAATGGCTATTTGAAAGGAACGGATAGACAAGATCAGGATTGCCTCAAAGAGCCATAAATCCCATCACTAGATCTGGGATTCTGTTCTGCTGCTGTTCATGAAACTTTGAATGGGAAGATGACGTAAAGCGTTAATGGCA
>JBBKCR010061286.1:0-10434 GCA_037577295.1 Ladigesia roloffi | reverse complement strand
TATTATTTTATTTATGCTAGGTATTATTTTATTATAAATATATATATATATATATATATATATATATATATATATACATATATAATTTTTCATATTTATTATTACATGTATTTATTATTGGAAAGTGCTACCATTCTATCATGCTTATGTATACCATTTAGTGTAAATGGCCTTTGTTCTGATTGGATGCTCTGCATTGCTCATATCGGTGAAGTAGTGTAGAAGCGTACATACTCTGTGAGTGCCGTCCATATTGTATGTCAGGAAGGATTTCCACAGTGGCTTCTGACCTTTAAGCCTTGCTAGATCTGGGTAATATGTGAACCTTCATAAGAGCCTGACTGTAGCTAATAAAATCACACCTTTCCCTTTTTAATTACTGTAAAAATTAACTGATGTGGAAGTATTATAGGGCAGCCTTCAGCTGTAGCTGTCTTTCACATATGCTAAACTTGGGTGGCTTGGGCTCCTCACTTACGCTGTGTAATCACCTGTAATTTGCAATGCTAATTTAATAGAAAGCTAAATTACTAGAGCTGAGAGCATGACAAGCGGCATCTGACATGCCATGTGTGTTCTAACACTAAAATGGTCAGTTTACTTGTATTAACAAGTCAGCAGTAGTCTACACATTGTAATCTCTCTTTCGCAAAAGCTTTTAGACATCAGGAAGGTATATATTTAAAGCCCCGTTTATCAAAGGCTGTGTGCAATTTTGGTGTCATAGTGCCATAGTGACTGCTGCTACAAGCAGGAGACTTGGCACCGCAGTGGTGGGTGAGTATGAGTGGGTATTTAGTCTCCCCATTTATTTGTACACAGACCTAACTGTTTTCGACATTCGGAATGTCCTCCCTCTAACGGAGACACTTTGCCTGGCCTTTGAAAGGGACATCGGATTGTCCTGAGGATTGGAAGGCCAAACAAAAGGGCATTATTCAGATCCCTAACACCGACAAAGCAAGATATGGCCATTTGCGGTACTATCACGATTAAAGATGTGTACTGACATCAATAGTTTCAAAGTTTTCGTATTAAGTAGTTCTCTGATTGCTAATGTAATGTGGTACTGAATATAAAGGAATATATTTTGACAAATTAAAGTAGATGGATTCAAACTAGTGCCGGTTCTGATTCTATTCACAGTCCCAGGGATTTTACAACTCTTATCAAGCCATTTATGGTTAAGGGTTGCACATTCACTGGCTTAATATTTCTGATTAAACCACAACAAACACACAACTTTTTATAAAACTTACCTGAGCTTTAGTGCCTTGAAGTCTGTTTATGAGTCTGTAGGGTGTTAGCTCCCCAAGACTGATTTGTTTCTTGCCTGGCCTCCTTAGCTATGACATCACAGACTCTCTCCAGCACATTTTTTTAAGGTGACTCGACCATCTACTGTCTCTGAGGCAAACCAAATACAAAAATTAGTTTGAAGATCAAGAACTCGAACCTGATAAGTCAAACTAAATTTTAAATACACACACATTACACCAGATATTAAAGCATGCTTTGACATTCGAACGATGCCAATATTTCTGAAATTATAGGAGGAGAAGAGGCACCAAATTCCAGCTATAAAAAGAATAGTGACAATCTGATGCAATCATACAAATTATACTAATGTGTTGTTTAATTCACCCAATGTCTTCAGACTGTGGGAGAAAACCAGAGTACCCAGTGGAACATGCAAATTCCAATTAGACCTTTGGTTGATCTCATGATTTTCTTGATATGAGGCAAAAATTCTTCCCCTTGTGCCACTGTGATGCCAGGACCAATATCAGGTGTTTATTCAAATAGCACCAAATCCAAATGACATCTCCTAATACTAGGAGAAAGCAGGGAGTTATCATGAAAAAAACTCCTGATTATCACATTCTCCAGGAGGCAATTTCTCACATTTGCATGTCACATGGGACAATAAGATGCAAATCTGGGATGCATTAAAATGCAGGTGTAAATGTACATGCAGATGAATATAATCTGGACCTTGTTTGGATATGAGACACATGAAATGAGAATAAAATGGGTCTTTTTTAGGATGTAATATGAAAACTGTGATTAGCAGGCCTCCTCTGGACCTAGGGAAGCTGGTGTGAAGGTATGTGTTTTGATAAGATGTGCTGGTCTTGCTGATTTGAATCACTGACGCAGAGCGTTACGTCTCCATGCAGCAAGACAAATAAACAGAGGGACCATGGAGCACTTTGTTGTACTGCACATTTTGTAGGGCACCCAAGAAGAAAACATGAAAATGCTGATGCCTTGGGTAACATGTTTACGTATAATAATATGGTTTAAGCCAGCATTTGGAGCTGAGCTATTTTTTTTTTAGAGTTAGTGATGGTTGAAAACTTAATAAACTATACCAAATTCTCCTATAAAACATGCATAAGTAATGCACTCAGAATATACTGAATAGATGTTGAATAAATACATGGGGAAAAAGTCTGCTGTTTTATATTTAACACTTGCTGCTACTGTCAGTCAACTTCATATCATTCTTTTATTAAAATGTTTTGTGAAAAATACCTGACTAACCACCACTGCAAAGACTGCTGCCTGTTTCCCAAACGAAGCAAATCTTGTTTGGTTTTAAAGCGGTTAGCTATGCTATTTTCAGTGTGCGCAAAGGTCTCGGCCATGGTTTGTTGGAGGGAGGTGGTGCGCACACAGAACCATATGCTTCCAAAACACTCATTAGCGCTAAAGAAAGTGTAAAATTAAAACCAAATTCGTACTGTGCAGTTTAACTTGAAATCCAGCAGTGCTGAAATGTGAATACCGACGTTACCCCAGTATAGACTGTGCTGTAATTAATACATGGGCATTTTTTTTGGTATGAGCATATAAATACAGTAATAAATTAATTAAATGTACAGTAATAAAATACAGGGCTTTACGAAGAACAAATCTGGACTGCAGCATCACAGGGCAGCAGCCAATCAGGAGCAAGGACAAATATATAACATTCTCAGATTGGCTACTTTCAAACCTCACACCTCTGAGTAGAGCTGAATGTGATGTGCAGCAGTGCTCAGGGGTGAGAGGTTCGAAAATCCATGATAGACTGAAACCACGGCTGCTGAACCGAGTTTATATTGTGCTGTTGGTTAGTAATGTTACAGCCCAGGAGAAAAAACTACTAACCACTTATTAATTAGACAAAACGGCACTGAATTTAAAGGCATTCCAAAGGAATTTATTTACATTTCATAAAAAAATTTGTAAATATCCAAAACAATCTTGGCTGAATAATTTGAATAGTTCAAGTATTATGCCCATTATAGCAGAAACAACTGTGTAAAAAAGTGTAAGAGGGTTGTCTTGCTGTACATTTTTTGGCTTTTTGGAAAATGTCAAACAGCATCTGTTGCCAACGCATCTCGTATTACAGCGATGAGCTGCGAACGGCTATATCAATACCCGATATCGATATTATACCAGATCAGGCCCATCTCTAATATACATATAAAAAAATATATATTAGGGGTGGAGCCGAATACAAATATGGTCGGAAAGGCACAAATAACATGTTATACACTAGCTAAACAAATATACACAAACAAAGCTGAAACACCAGTTTAAAATCACTGAGCAAAAGAAACAGAACAGAAACTTCAAGGTTGAAAGAAACTGAAAACAAATAAAACTTACATATTTCAGAGCAAAACCACAAAGAACCAACAGAACCAGACTGGAAACAGGGGCTTTATATCCACACACACATAATAACTATATAATCTGAATATAACATGGTCTGAATTTAGATACAGACGTTTTGTAATTTGTATGCATATGCCTAAACCATATGATCAATTGCTTCCCAGCCCTGTTGGTATTAAATGCCGGCACCATCATTAGGTTCAGGCAGCGCTTGGCTACAGCTAGTGTGTGTGTTTGTGTGTGTGTGTATGCATGTAAAAGTGTAACCTCAGTGAGATTACTTACCCAGCAGTCCTGCTTCCCTACTGCTTACTAAATATTTTCTTGAAATGTCACACTGCTTGCTGAAAGTCAGTGAAAATCAAAGTTCATTCAGCGCGAGGCCTGATAAACAAAAGATTCGGATCAGGGAGTTTTTCTTTGCAAAAGATAGACAATTGATTGCTTGTTCCAGCCACTGGTGTAATCGACTGCAAGCCTAGAAAAAAATCATTCTCAAAGGAAACGGTAGAAGGCAGGTAATCTCTCTCAATATGCGAGGAACAACTGTCGGATTTTTCTGCTGGGAGCCTATGGTGCATCAGGAGAGAATTTACACTCAATATCCACTAATACCAAACATACAGCATTTTTGCCTGCGCTGAGCCTGCACTTTTACAGATGAGCTTTTTTATGATGGCGAAGGCAACTGTGACCATGAGTCATTTTGGTGATCTTTACCATTCCCATATATATATACACACATCTAAACACCGGCCTGGACGATAATAATAATCCATAATAATGCATAAAATATCTGATTAGTTTAGCCCTAATTAAAAGTTATAAATGCCGAGCAAAGAGTAGGGGGTAAACAAGAACTGAACTTACAAAACAAAAGAAGAAACGGGTTGGAACTTTAAATACATAAACATAAACAAAAGGGAGGCGAAAAAACACAAAGTGAGGAACACAGGGCGATACAGAGCGCAAGATACTGAGCATAAACCACCTAACAAAAGAAGAAAGAAGGAATGCCAGTTCAAAATAACAGAGCAAAGGGAACGGAGCAGAAGAATCAAGAGCGAGAGAAACTGACCAAAAAAACTCCTCACTTCAGTCAGAGAGCAAAACCAAAAAGAACCACCAAACCCAGACTGGATTTATACAAATTTGAAACACCTGGATTGGCGGAGATGGGAACAAGACACAGCTGAAAGTATTAATGAGGAGGCGGGGCCAAGACCAAAACTAACACCTGTAACAAAAGCACAAGCAGAGTGTAAATAAAAACAGACAAGAAAACTAGAAGAAGACACAGTCTTTTCTGTAAAATATCCACAAACAAACATAATTAACATTTTGGAACTTTTTGACTTATTCACATATTAGTATTATAATAATACTAAACCATGTTTTACTAGTATTAACTGTCCTAGTATTCCTTTCTGTCTGTGCTGCTTCAAATCAGTTAAAATTAAAGCAACAATTTCACCACTCACATGCACCTTCCAGTTAACCAACCCCCCCTTTCTCATTGTTTCCATGTTACTTAAGTTTCTGGAGCTTTGTCAAGCTACTCTGCTTATAAGCTGATGTAACAAGGCCCTGACGCCATCAGAAATGGAAGCATTACACTTGCTGGATATATAGACTAGTGCTGTCAAGCGATTAAAATTTTTATTTAATTAATTACATGGTGTAGCGATTAATTAATCGAATTAATCGCATTTAATCGCACATACATACAGACTTACAAGAAGCAGTTTTTCTTACAATTTATTATTAAATACAAGGCTACAATGTTAAATACATTTTTATCACTGACTGAAACAAACCTATGAATTAGGTTACAGTATATAACAGTTGTAAGTTTTGATAAACTACGTCTCCCAGCTCTACACACACTCCGCCCACTTTGCTGAGACTCCGCCCCTCTGGAGGTCTGGATGGAGAAAGCTAATGCGGCTACTTCCAGCCCAATGTTCCCTCTCCTGCTGCAATACTTTTTTCTGTGATTAATTAATGTAATTAACGCGTTAAATTCCCAGCCCTACTATAGACTTCTAAATGGGCTCAAGGTCCTATTTAGCTCTGAGAAGAAGACACAAATATCACACAAGAACACCTTAATCTAAAATAAGTCTGAACACATACGGAATGTAAATGTTACAATTAAATATATTTAGTTTTATAATAACATGTTGAAAAAACTATTACTAGTTTCTGTGTGCACTGCTTCAAAACAGTCAACAATAAGGCAATCCCACACATGCACCTTCCCGTTAACACAACAGTCCCACATGGTATTTTACCTTTAATTGGCACCATTTTTTCAATTCCATCCCTGTAATGTTTCGTATTATAAACGTCTGGTTCTAAACGACGTATGATTGTGAAAGAAAACTTCTCGTGATGTTTGAAACCTCTAGTATCAGCCTAGAGACACAGTCACTTCAATTAAGAATGTTCCTTAATATAAGATTATATTTTAGCAGCGGAGGGTTGAGGATAAAAAGACTCTTACCCACTACAAGAATTTGTCTCTGTTATTACAACACCACCCAGACAAAGTTCTAATGCTCAGTAGCTGCAGTGCTAAAGGGTATTTGGTGAGGTGGCTGATGATGATGCCTAGAGAAAACAGCGTCACTGTCAGTAACGTTGCGGATGAGAGAGTGAGAGAGAGCTCAAATGAGAGACTGATTAGATCAACATGCATCGCTCTGAAGGACCTCTCGGCTCAGGGCTGGCTTAAAATAACCAGAATGAATAAATCCAAACAGGAGTGAAAAAAGTGTGAGGAATACATTCTAGCACTCCTACACACACACATGCACACACACTTGCACATTCATCCGAGCCCTCGCGAGCCTCTCTCCAGCCCTTGATTGCCCTGAAGCGAGAGAGAAGCCGAGGCTGCAAGCGCGTTCCACACATCCAGCAAACTCTGCCACTAAATTCGCAAGTGACACAAACGAAGGAGAGAAAGTAGGCAGTTGAGTCTCTGTTTCTTTTTCTTTTCCTGTGTTTCTCCATCCAGCAACAGATTGAAGCACATTTTAGGGTGTTTTTGCTTCACAGGAAAGGGAGAGTTTTGTTATTTGTTGAAATTAGGTGCTAATTATTTGGCAGAAAGTCTCAGTACTTTTAAATCTTACCTCTTAATCGTGGGAGTTTTCTTAACATTTATACTAATTTCTGGAAATTGTATTATTATTTTATTGTAAATTGTTATTTGTTATTTGCCATGCCTGTGCAACTGCAGAGCCAGAGTTTTACAACAGCAGAAGTGGTGTTACAGAACATGAATATCTATTTGATGCTACAAATGTATTCATTTCAGAAAAAAAACGTAAGATTCTTTATCAGTAACAATGCTACCCTCAATGCTAGCGTTCATGACTCATGACATTTTTACAGAGCTTTTATCATACAACAGGATTAGCTGTGGTCGCCATGGTTACACTGTTACAATAGTTATGAATAAATAACAAGATAAAAACTTAATAAAGGTGGTTTACCAAGGCATGTGATTAAAAACAGCTTGGCAATTTAATTTGCCAGCATTACTTTGGTGCCTGTCAGGTATTTGTTATGCAGTAATGCACAGCAAACCGCAGGTACTTGACTCTTTGTTATGCACTGTCCACTATGGCTGTATGAGTTTAGCTGAATAAAACTTGCTTTCCTGTCATCTTTCTTTGATTTTGAGATGATATGGATGTCAAGGGTCACCACGGTGGCACAGGTGGTAGAGCTGTTACCTCGCAACTTGCGCGACCTGGCATTGTGTGAAGTTTGTTCCTCTGGTCTGGGTTTTTTCCAGCATCTCCAGGTTCCTCCCATAGTCCAAAAACATGCTGTCAGGTGAACTGGGGTTCTAAATTAGGTGTGTGTGTGAGTCTTGTACCATTGGATCCCAGGATAGTCTCTGGTTGCCCACAACCCTAGTTAGGATTAAGCGGTTACAGAAAATGAACGAATAAATGGTAGTCAAATGGATCAACATGCTATTCAGATCCATTGATATATTTACCAAGACCATACAATGCTACAAATAAGTCAATATCAGGGAGCGTCATTGAACCTTGTTTTATGTAATTTAGCGATGTGTGGTCGAAATATATATATATTCAAATATAGAAGCTCATGAAGATGATGGCACATCAGTACGATGTTGAATTGCTTTTAACTATTATAACGTTGAATCACTATTAAAGTTCATTGCTAAATTCCCAAATCACAGAAGTGTGAATCTACACAGTGGACATTAATCAGTGGCAGACCTGTGTGACGCTGTGGGCTGAAGGTTTCAAAATAAAAGTTTTTGATGGGTTCTTGGCTCAGATGTACAGTTCTAGGACAAAGACTCCACTGTAGTATAACCTTTCCATTTTAGAGCCTTTAAAAAGGTGCTCCATTCTCACACATCTCCTTTACACAAACAATCTTCTATTATATAGCCTTTCTCCAAAGACATCGCTTTGTGTGCGGTTCCTCTACAATTCATGAGTTAGAAATGAAATGTGCATAAAAACCAATAATATGCTTTTAGCTTCAAAAATATAAGATGGTTTATTGTGCAGAGGTCAAAAGGTCCTTACACATGAATGTATTCATTATTAACAAAAGCCCACGCTATCAACCCCCTTGAAAGCCGACCCTATATCTTGTTGTTTCCATGTTACTTAAGTTTCTGCCGGAGCTTTGTCAAGCTACTGTGCTTCTAAGCTGATGTAACAAGGAGGTGACGTCATCAGAAATGGAAGCATTACAAGTGGATGATACACGGACTTACATAGGAAATATATACGGGCTCAAGGTCCTATTTAATATATATAATTATATATTAATATATATATATTAGGGGTGGAGCCAAAGCCCAATACAGTATTCGGAATTGCACAAATAACGTGTTTTTCACGAATACGGTATTCAGACAAATTCCCTCCCCCTTTCACACAGTCGCATCGTTAGGGCACTTTCTCTGCAATCAGAAAGTCGTGGGCACGGTTGCGTCCCCACACACTGCTCCCCGGGCACAGAGTTCCTGGCTGCCACTGCTTCACTTGGTGCAGAGGAGGAATTTTGTGCTCTAGTGGTGTGTTTATATTATATAATATATAAATAGACAAAGCACTAAATCAAACAAAGTGTGGGGTCACCAGACTAGTATATTCGATTTGTTTAATGGCATTATTGGCTTGACAAACTTGATAAGCCAATCACAATTATGCAATTTTCCTATGTCTGTTGGTGATTCTGAGCTGGTGAGCACAGAATCTGTGAATCTGGTCTAGTGAATGAGAAAGGAAACTTCCGAGGCTGGTGAGATGTCTTTGACTGTTATTTTTCCTATTATTAGTGTTGTGGTGTGTCGATCTGATACTCAGCATCGGTATCAGTCTGACAAAGGCCACAATCATGGATCAGATTTCAGAAAAGGCCTGAATGATTATTTAAAAGCTTAATTAAACTTCTTTTTATTTAAAAGCTTAATTTAATGCTTCATAAAGAAAGACACACAAATGGGGACACAATAACACAGTTGAGCTGCATGGCTGCATCCCTGCTATCCTCCCATAGTGCACGTAAAATTCAGACTGCTGCACTCAAACAGTGTCAAACAGGTAAAACAACGAACCTCTGGAGGTCCAGTAATGTGTAAAAATTATATTATTATTCTTATACTTCTTCTTCTTATTATTAGTATTATTTTTTATTATTATTATTATTGTTGTTGTTGTTGTTTTTGTGCAATGCCTAAAATAATAATAATATTTTACTCATAAGTACCTTTCACAACAGTCAAGGTCACTTTACAGAAGTAATATATATTTATTTTGTTTATTTATCATAATCAGCGCTGTCATCAAGACAACATCAATAGTGTAATTAGGCTGGTGGAAGATTGATTGTGCCTTAAATAATGATTGACAAATTCTGAAGCCCACCACTGCTTCAGCTACATGCCGAGCTTTTATTTAGCAAATTTCCTCAATCCCCTCCAGGCCTTACCCACAATTATTCTCTGGCTTTCCACTGGATGAAACAACAGCGAACCATTCTTGTATCTCACGTCAACTTTTGACAACATCAACTATTCTTGTTACAGCGGAGAGAAAGCGAATCTGTCCTGTGGCATCGCAATGTATTTTTAGCTGTTCGGTCGTATTTCACCCCTTGGGCCCGGCAGCACCTTGTGAAAATTACAGCGCTGATCTCTATGGCTTAAAGGGCAGCCGTCAAAACGTGGACGAGTGGAAGAGACAGTTTCTCTGCCAAAAGAAAAGGAAGTAGGAGAGGAGGCAGCAGCCTGTGGCTGATTAAAGGAAGAGACGGCCTCGCCGAGTTCTCGCTCCCTTCTCGCTAACTTCCAAAGCTCTTAAATGATTCAGCTGGTGAAAATGTTCTTTTTTTGTAGATCACTGACGAAGTGTTCACAGACTGCAATAAGGAGACATACAGAAAGATCTTCAGTGTTTTACTGTTAGACAAAAGAGGGTTAAAGCGACAGTTCACCCAAAAATGAAAATTTGATGTTTATTTGCTTACCCCCAGGGCATGCAAGTCAAATGTGACTTTGTTTTCTCAGTAGAAAACATATTAGCTTTAGCCGTAGCACTCTGGTAGTCATTTAATGGAAGTGGATGGGCGTCAGACCTTTCAAAATTAAAAAAACATGCCCAGACACGTCCAGATTACGGTCGTCTTTCAGAGGTAAAAAATGATATAAATACTGTTCAGTTTCTCACAAAAACCGATCGTTTCATATCTTAA
>JBBKCR010061255.1:0-10435 GCA_037577295.1 Ladigesia roloffi | reverse complement strand
TCGCTTTTGTGATGACACATGACACGTGACATCACCAGCAGAGCGGATGCAGTACGTCCGAATTCCATTCATACTGTCCTCACTCATACTGTATAGAACGTACTGATTTAACATATAGCAGTACGTACAAATTCAAATGTAGTACCTACACACGTGGTATGCAATTACGGACGCAGCATGTGTGTAATAGGAAGAGAAAGAATATAAATGTGGTTTGTTTGTGTATTCGGTGACACCTGCTGTCCAGTGCAGGTTAAGGCACTATATTCATGAAAACAATTGCGATGAGTGTACAAAGATATTAAATGTAAACAAAGTGTCAGTAATACTCTTAACAGACATTATGAAGTGTGCTCATTATGAAATGTGATGAGATAAGAAACGTAAACATGTGTCTGTAGATCAGACTTTCATGTAAATCAGGTGTAAATTCTTTTTTGTTTTGTTTTGTATTTTGCATTTTTTCATTGGGTATTTTCAGAGTGAAGTGAACTAAAACAAAACAAGTAAACTGCTTGTTTCAGCTGTGTATTTTTAGGTTGAATGATTTGGGTGTTCAGCAGGTGGTACTACTGCAGTTTGTATTTGTTTTGCCATGTATTTCCTGAAAAACTACTCCCACATGATAAAGGGGAAGGCAGGTGGGTGTTTTACAGAGGGCTGTTGAATATTTAAGCACTACATAATGTGACATAAGGTTTTATTACATCTAAATGACCGTAGCCAAGTAGTCAGGGCATTCTCTGAGGAACCCTGAGTAATGTACTATCCGCACACACCGCTGTGTGAACAGGTTCAATCCAGATGAAGAATTTCATGCTGTTCACACCGTTTGCTGTGGTGTGTTTTCACGTATGACAGTCACTTTCACTCACTCATTTTGGATCATTTAAATGGGGTATGTGCTGTGAACTGAGAGGATATGACCACACACACATTTAACTGACACACTGAGCTACTGATACACACCAATTTTAGCAGGTTTGGGGAGATTCAGATTATTCATAATCTGAACGAACTCTTCCAGGGTTTTAGTGAGACGAGGGTTATATTTCTTCTCCTCTTCCACAGTTGACACTGTCTGTCCTGTTCAGAGAAACCAGAGAAGAGACCCATAAATTGACGAATTAACAAACAATTACCATAGTTAACGACTCACTCAGCTTATTAGCAGCTCATTTATACATTTTCAAAAGCTCCAGTTCATTAAGTGCAAATGTAAATTAATATTACTGATTTGTCATTAACATATTTTATAAACTAAATAATACCTTATTAACCACCTAAACATGTTTACAAATCAACATAACTCATTAGCATACGCGGCAATTAACAACTCAAACTCATTAACAATTCTCACATAAACAACTAAACGCTCAATAAATACATATTATGAACCCTTTTATAGGTTATTAGCTCTTTAACATATTAGTTATAAACTCATTGGCAGTTTATGTTGTTTATTTGTGCATTAACACTCCATGAACATATTTACCACTCATTAACTAATAACCAAATTAACTCTGATTAGTGACATTAATCATAATCCATTAATGTACTAATAATCAACTCATTAACACAACTCTAAGTGACCTGAAGCTGGGCTGAGAAAAGTAGTGTAGAAGTGTGTTAAGCAATCAAAAACCTTTATAGTCGTGTGCTGGATAGATGAGGCATTGTCCTGGCAGAGTAAATATCTTCTTATGGACGGACTCATACAGCTTCTTGGAGCAGCCTGAGTGGAAAAAATCTGAGAGTAACTGGGAGATGCATTTCCAAAAAAATGCAAAGTATGGTTGTGTGGTTGATATAAAAGTGTTTTAAGCATCTAATTGAATCATCCTGATCATCTAGATGAATGCTTTGCACCACTGGGGGGGGGGGGGGTATTTACAGGCTCTTACCAAGCCATTAATGGGTGAGAATGCATAAAAGACTAATTATTTTGAATTAAACATCAACCTGACGTGACACATCTTTTTCTTTATATAACTGACCAGATTTGTAGTATATCAAAGTCTGCTGTGTGTTTTGCTCCATGCATTTGTTTTCTTCACCTGTTTGTCTGTCCTCGGCATCCTTACGTAAGATGTGATGTCTTTTTTTTGTTTTGCATTTTATCATGGGGTATCTTCAGATTGAAGTTAACTAAAACAAAGCAAGTAAACTGCTTGTTTCAGCTGTGTATTTTTAGGTTGAGCGATTTGGGCACTTCTGCAGGTGTACAGCAGGTGGTGCTAATGTGCTACTGCATTCTCAATTTTTTCATTGTTTTTGTTTTGCCATGTATTTCCTAAAACACTTCTCCCAGCACAGACCAATCTCACTCTCCCAATATGCCTGAAGTTTCTTGACCAGTTTTTAAATTATTATTACTCTGCTCCTGATCAACCAATCACAAATTATATACAAACCCACAACTATGGATTTCAACAGATATTTTGGCAGTCATTCCAAAATTCAGCATGAGCTCCAAGGAGCAGCAGGATATTTTTGACTTCAAAACGCATAGTAAGGAAAATAAGATTTTAAAGATCAGTAGGGAGATTTCAGACACAATCACACTAATTATAGAGCACTCCTGCCCCGTCATTTGGAGAACAACAGTTAAAGCAGATGCAAACGAATGTAAGGGACTGTGTCACTCTAACAAAAATGAATCATAACTGATAAATCTGATTAACAATAAATAAGTTATTAACCTTGCTGGAAGTCTGTTCTCCCACAGCCACGGATCAGTAGAGCATCTCCAGTGAAGGCCATCGACTGATCTCCGGTCACATATGTCACACACCCATCAGTGTGACCCGGAGTTTCTTTAACTGTCAGACTCTGAACACACAAAATACACACACACACACAATATAATAATAATAATAATAAAAAAATATCCACACACACACACACACACAAATTTGAACTCCCAGTAAACTATTTGCTGTAAGAAAACTAGATAAAATGCAACTTTGGTTTAAAATTTTATTTGATTATATTTATGTTTAAGTTAAGATTTATAACTGTAACTGTGTAAGTGTGTTAAAGAGAACACAGCTATTAATTGTTTTGCAGCACATATGTTTCAAATGTTCCTAAACCAAATGTCATTACAATTTAGATCATATTGCAGTTATTTTTAAATTAAACTGAACATGACACTATTTCTTTTATTCCAAAAAAATGATGCAATTAATCATCACTTAGAAAATAGAAATATTTTAAATGAAAAAAAAAATTCAAGGGTAAAACATAGAGAATGTGGCCCATGCGTGTTTGTGTGTGTATGCAGCTGAAATTTAAGGGTGAGCCCAAACCTCTGGCCTGTAGTGTGTGTGTATGTGTGTGTGCCTGCTGATCTGAAAGTGTTAGTCCTCCTACATGTTTGCCGAAGGTTATGGTGTCTCCGTCACACAGCATGATGTCGGCTGAGGCGCCGCTATGGACAGAGATGGCGCTCTTCAGCCCAAACATCTTGCGCTTCAGCAGTCCAGTGCCTGTGATGTGGTCTGCATGGCAGTGCGTGTTCGCTAAGGAGGAAACAGAAAAAGAGTAAGGAACTGTAATATAATCATGCAACTCTTAACTGACTAATCTATTATTCTGCTTTCATCTTGTTCTTTGCTGGTGCCCTTATTCTGTCTGTGGATAATACCATTTCATACTGCCCCCTACCCTTACTCTATTGTTCAACAGTCTGTCAGAACAACTGCATGGACCATATTAACATAATACAGAGCATTAATGAGCTTTACAGAACATTGCAGTGTATTATAGAGATTTATAGAACATTACGGAGCATTAATGTTTATTACAAAATGTTATAAAGCATTATAGGGCATAAAGCATTACAGTAGTAGAGCATAATATTTTAGTAAAATCTTATAGAGCATTATAGAACATTACAGAGCACTTTAAAGCATTATAGATTATTACCAACTGTTAGAGAACATTATAATGTGTTATATAACACTTTTTAATTAAGTGTCACTGCTTTTTCATAATCATCTGGTGGCTAGGTGGTTAAGGAGATGCCCCGCGATCAGAAGGTTGTGTGTTCAAATCCGAAGACTGCTAGTGGCACCTCCAATTTACCCTTGAGTAGACATGGGATGATAACCGGTTTCAAGTTTTACCGAGGTTTTAAAAAGTCACAGTTTCAAAACCGCAAAAAAAAAGTTATACCGTTCCTACGATACGTGCATTGTTTGTGTCGTCAAAGGAAGGATTTGTTTTTGAAAATAGTTTCTTTATTTTGATTATTGTTGAGCTGCAGTTTTAGGCTCAAACAAGTGACTGCAATTTAATTTTAATTATTTTGCCTGATGTTCAATGTTACTAAACGTTCTATATGTTTCCTAAAATAAAATATACTGTGTTCAGTTGGAAAAGAAGAGTTGTTTTTTTACCCAGACATTTAAATACAACATTGTAGAGCAGTAATTACAATACTGTGATACCGTGATATTTTTATCCAAGGTTACCATACTGTCAGAATCTTATACCGGCCCATGCCAACCCTTGAGCACACACACTGCTGCCCAATGAGTTAAATGCAGAGAAAACAAATTGAATGCTGTTCACAGTGTGTGGTGTGTTCACGTAAGACAAATGTTCACTTTATACTACAATCAACTTACACAGCCAATTAACAGAACTGGCAATACTGAAACCTATAAAACGACTGAAGTAACAGCTAGAGGACATAAACATTATTATATCGAGGTTCGTGTTCATCTTCACACATTTGTGTATTTGTGTGTATAAGATTAATGTGCGACTTTGTACATCAGTTGTGCAGTAGTTGTGGATAAAAAGCCTTGCTGATGTCAAAATAATAACATTGTTACTATTATTACTGATAAAAACAATCACTACTATTGTTATAGCAAAGTATTAATTACATTTATATGTTATATTTATTATAACTGCTATGCCATATCCCTGCTGAATTGAGAAACTGAATTATGAATATTACACATTATTAAGCTAGTTGGGGCTTGTCTGACACTCTGTTATCTCAAAACAGGGACTAAAGTGCGGCTGAGCCCTGAAGATAGATAGAAGAAAACAGATAAACCACAGCGTCACACAGATGTACTATCAGCTCCACACAAAGGTCTTTACTAGATTCCAGTTTTCTATTCAAAATTTGTTTCTGATAATCAGAGACAGTCAGGCTCCCACCTACCGGCTACTGGAACCATTGGAATTTTTGGTTCCACCTTAAATGGCGCGAATCTGCATTCCAACATGTTATTTAAGGTGAAGTAAGGTCAAACAGGCTGCTCGATGAAAACATTAATTTAAGATGGAACCATTTCAGAACAGAACACTGTAACAGGACATGAAAGTGAGGAACTGACGAAAAGCAAACTTAACATTCCAGATTTGCTTTAACTTGTCTTGTCTTGTGTATGTAAGCGTGTGGGTGCATGTGTATATGTGTGTATGTGTGTCTGTATGTGTGTGTGTTGTGGAGTTGGTGGAATTTGGGAGATGGGATTGGTGAACATTGTTTTAGGTTGATTTATCAGTTTAAATGTTTTTTTCTGTGGGGTGTTAGGGTGTGGGGGGGTGTGTGTGTGTAGGGGTGTTGTGATGTGGGGGGTGGGCTTGTGGGGTAGGGTGTGTTTAGTGTCTTACCGGCTACTTTGAGCTTAAGGCCGAGCTCATCAATGAGCTTCAGGTCTCGGTCCACCGTCTCCAGAACCGGGTCAATTAGCACCGCCTCCCTGCTCTCCACATCCGCCAGCAGATACGTATACGTACTACTCTCTTTTTCAAACAGCTACACACACACAGACACACACACACAGACACACACATACAGGCACACATAAAGACATACACCTTTAAATACACACACACCTATACGTATATATATATACACACACACATACACAAATCCGTACATATATATACACAGGCATTTTAGGGGTGTGGAATTAGTATTTTTTTTATGCTTTTTTCTGTAATTATCCAAATGCTGATTAATCGCACCACATGTATTTAACCTGGTCCGGTGTTCTGCCATGGCCTTCTGCACAAGTGCTGTTCCACAGTCTTCAGTGCCACGCCCACAAATCTTTGTCACCTAGCGTTAGGGAAGTTGGTTACTCTGTGCTATCTTGTGCTGGACACTGGTTTATGGTGACTGATATCTTTAAAATGTTACTTTCGGCATGTACATGTACTTGTTTGCTACTACACTCTGTCTTCTGTGCACAGTTCAAGGGCATATGAATGTATGTTGCTACGTTGGGATTGGTGTCTACGTCTCATTACACAAGCAACTTCATCTGGGATCAATAAAGATTTCTGATTCTGATTCTGCCTTCTGCAGTGTGCAGTATGCTATCTGAAACTAGCAAACATCAGCACTCTCCAGATTTACCACAAGCTGTAAGCATGACACAAACTGCATTAGCATGTGTCCCACAGTAGCATTTCTCAGTGTTAGACTGTTCAGACAGGGGCTTGATACATTTTGAAAGATCTCTCTCTCTATCTAGGCTCTTCTAATTTAAATAAAATACATTTTACAATGAATCTGACTATAAACTACTAAATTTAGAGGCAGCATTTTTCGACATGGTAGCTTATTTCATCAGAAGACTGAAATTAGGGGTTTTAGGGGGTGATTTATGAGTCAAACAGGTGAGACGCCGAGTGCAGCGCAGCCCCACAGTGAAATGCCTCTGTCTGAAACTGCACCTTATAGATGGACTTAGTTCATGGTTCTTGCTGAAGCATTTTTTTTTTTTCCCTCAGTATATTAGGTCAAATTTTTGATTGCTGTTACCAACTGGGCAACAACATATATTAAATAAAAGAGATGTTGAAAGTCTGTAATGTTGATTATTCATTAATGCCAAAATTCATTTGCGTTGTTTTTAATTTAACAGCAAAAAAGTACAATAATAGATCACAGAGCTTGTAATGAATTAGATAATATTTTAAATTGTGTAACAGACCTAAAATATATAAGCATACACACATGCACGTACACTCACGTACACACAGTGTCACAGTGAGTCAGCTAAAAATAGTTTCCTCCTTTCATTCTTCTCTAAACAGCTCTGAAATCTAACACTGTAACAGCACTCTTACTGTTACAACACACACACAAACCCTGCTAATAATCCTGAATGTGCAACCACCTGCCTCTCTCCCCAGAGGCTGGAGGTTCAAAAATCTATGATGGGCTAGACCGCAGTTTGTTGCTTTTATTTATTTTACTGATTCAGTTCTGGAGGTACCTGCTTAAATTACTATTATATTAATTAAAATTCATATAGAGTATTATAGGGAAAATGTTATTCTATAATACTGAAAGTATAACAATATAAAATTATGAATTTGCAGTGTTAAATAAAAATATTGTAGTACTATTAAACTACAATAATATAATAAACTTAAAATAGTACTATAGAAAGATTTGATCTCTCATTCCAAACATAACAGCAATATGTAAAACGGACTCTGAATTCCTGGAGGTAAACAGAGCGGTTTGCTGTAAGATACTTCGAGTCCGAAATGTTCACAGTATGGGTGAATGGAACCATATGTCTGAAACCTCTGAAAGCCCCCTCACAGTATAGTATATCCGGGTAGTCTAGTGATTAGGTAGTTCCCCCTAAAATCAGGTTCGAGTCCCAAGACTTGTAACTTGAACAAGCTCCCTGGGCGCAGTGTTCCTGGCTGCTCGCTACTACACGTGCTGAATGAGTTAAATTCAGCTGTTCACACTGTGCTGCGTCAAACATCCACATAAACACTCACGTCAAAAATGAAGTAACCCTCTGGTTTCTTCATTAATCTGGTTACATTCACCACCACTATAAGATCCACTCACGGTGGAGATGCAGAAGGTCACGTAGGCAGCAACTGAAGAATAGCAGAAGATGCATTTGATAAACATCCTAGCACTCTTTTAGCTCCTAACTCTTTTTTGGGGGTGTCTACCTGCCGTTCGTTGTTTTGGTTCAGCTCATTGAGTATTTTACTCCAGAAGTTTTCATTTTTGGCACTTTTTAGCTTTACTTAAGACAAACATTTTCAATAAGATAAAAACACAGAAGGGTGGGGGCGTGCCAAACATCAGTTCGTGGACTAAGAATTGTTTCTAAAAAGGTTTAAGCTTTTGGTGGATTACTTCTGGCTTACCTTCTGTTTATTGGACTTGCCCGTACTGTCTTCAATGCTGTAGCACGAACAATTCCAATGAACAGGAGGCACGCTTCTGTCATATATCTCGTGCATGTGTGCAAGTATGCATGTGTGTGTGTGTACAACAGGTAAGCCTCACCTGTCTGAACAGCAGCCCCTTGGTCTCCATGCGCGCGCTGTACGTCCTCACGCCTGTCGCACCGTGTCTGCGGCTCAACGCTTCCAAAGCGTCTTTGAGTCCGCGCGCACACACGCGCAGGGCCATATCAAATCGCACGAGACACCCACGGAAGAAAAAAAGGCCACAAACCGGTTTTCTTAATCAGCACGTCTGGCTCATGCTCCCGTGGCTTTCCAGGTATGTATGAGCATGTGTACAAATGAACTGTAAAAAGTCAAAGCAGACTGTGCAACGTCCACATTGACGTCACAACCACCAACATTTTATGCATGCAGTGTGTTTTGAAACGCATCGGGAATGACACCCCGGCACGCCCCCTAGCGACGGGGAGGCGCCACACGGGGAACTCAGGAGAATGCATTATATGGACAAAAGTACTGGGACGTCTGACCATTACACCAACAGGTACTTTAGCAACATTGCTTTCAAATACAGTAAATATGTATGATGAAAACCGCGTTGTTGTGTTGTGATGCCTAAAATGTCTATTTTCATATTGTAAACCCTAAATATTCCATCAAATAAGCTTCTGATTAGATTTTCTAATAGAATAGCAGTAAGGGTGCATCCCATCAGTTTGGAAGAAAACCAGGGCGCAGAATTAATCCTGATTAACTGCATGTAGTACAGATTAGAAAAAAAAGTTGAAGCACTATATTTTTGCCTGTAATAAAACATCATATGTGATCAATAATGAAATATTCTAGTTATTACCGTTATGTAGTCACAGCTGTTCCAGTATGTATTACTCAGGCAAAGGTCTCAAATTTGTTCATTTTTTGTAATAAATAATTTTTAATAATGATGCATAATAATAATCCCTAATAAACCTAATAACCACTTCTGTGATTCTCTTTGATGGCACGTGACATAAAACAACCCACTGCGCAGCAACTGGCAATTTTTTAAGCAGCATCAGTATGGGGCGAAAAGGGCAGGAGAGAGAAAGCAGCAGCAGAGTATCAAACATATGTTCAGAAAGGCTGCCAAAGAGAGTAAGGCTGTTTTACCTCAAGATCCGATACCTAACGTTAGCGAATAGTTAGTGTTTTTTTTGCGGGGAAAAGTTGGTTTTGTTTTCGTTATTCGTGATACAGTTGGCATAAATGGCAATAACTTCAAAATAACTTGCTCTAAACGGTGTGACCGCCAAAAGGACAACACTGATCATGTTTCACAGCCTTCATTTTCAGTACTTTTCAGTACTTTTTCAGTACAATTTACTCGATCTATATAATGAACACTGCCCCGCACAATCCGTCTCAATGTGCATTAAGGCGGGAGAGCTGGCTCTTAGGAGCTTTCAGTAAGGGACCCTGAGGAAATTGCTAGTTTTCTTTGTTTTTTTAGCCTCCCAGTTAAAGGGCTTATGGGCATGAAACCAGTGTCAGTCAATAGAAAGTGACAGCGGGCACTTTTCACAACCTTTAATTTTGCCCTAGTGGCTACTTACAGAATTGCATGTCCAAAATTAACTTTCTTTTTGTAATAACTTTTGTCAGCAGATTGCAACATGGCAAAACTTGGAAGGTTGTATAAACTGTCCACTGCCCCCTCTATTTAATGGCATGGGTTTCATGTCTCTATCTTCCTACCGACAAAAGTTATTACAATAAAATTTTAATGTTGGACATGCAGTTCTGTAATCAGCCACTAGGGTGGAAGGTTCTGAAAAGTGTCCACTGTCCCTCTTAATTGATTGAAACTGGTTTAATGTCTATAGGCCCTTTAACTGAGAAGCTAATACAAAAATACCGCCCACTGAGCTATAGCAATAAATGAAGAAATCTAGCACTTTCCTCACCGTCCCTTCCTGAAAGCTCCAGTGAGAGCGAGCTCTCCCGCCTTAATACTCATTGAGACGGCTTGTGCGGGCCAGTGCTCATTATATAGATCAAAAATACTGATAATGAAGGTTGTGAAACAAAACTTTACCCCGCTGTTTTTTTTGGCAAACGATCCGAAATCAGTCTTTTGCTTTTTCACATCTCAATTGACATCAGAAAGCCATTTGTTTTCAATAAAAATAAAAATGAAGGAAATAATCTAAAAGTTTTATTCAAGTTACTGAGGTAAAGTTGTACTGTT
>JBBKCR010061234.1:0-10436 GCA_037577295.1 Ladigesia roloffi | reverse complement strand
TCGGTTATCGGGCACATAAACATGCAAATAATTGGTATCGGTATCTGTAATAAAAAATCAATATCGGTCGATCACTACTTACACGCAAGTCTACTTAATAAAATTAACAATATGCATATTAACCAATCAGCCATTTCAGTATAATAGGTCGTGCAAAACACCTCACGAAAAAAAGTTGCTTGTTTATCAGGCTAAAGCTTCTCCACAAGGGGGAGCTGTTTGGGTATCATGTTCAAGTGTTTGCACCATGAGACTGGTGGCCCACCCGTTAAGGGCAATTAGAGTTATGACACGAGGAATATTTATTTGATCAGCGAAGCTGTGTGTGTTCACAGGCATAAAACTAGCAGGGAGCGAAGAACGAGTGGAACTTCTCCAGTGGGCGTGAAGAGAGTGAGTCCCATATGAGACTGGGCCCCTGTGGTAGAGTGATGAATAATTCTCTCATTTGGCAAAAACAAAATATGTAGGCTGTTCATGAAAAGTGCTTAAAAAGTTTTGAAATTAAATAGAAATGAGCCAAAAGTAATGGGACAAAATCTTATCTGTCAGTGTGGTTGTGTGTGTATACCAGTATTATGTATGCGTGTTTCAGGTACAATGTCCTGTTGGATTGAGGGGGGTTATAACCCCACAAGTTATTAAATGTGATAATTTTTGTCCATAAAGCATGAAAACATTTTGGTTTGAACAGTGTAATAATGTTACTATGAGCATCATCGCACTGAGCAATGGGCCCACCCAGAGAGAAAAATGCCAGTTGTGTTCTCTTGGACTCCCAACTAGCACTAGAACTCATGACCTAGAACTCCTGATGATTAGGCCAAAAATGACACAGTTGCCCACTTTTGAGCCTCTAAAATCCTGCTTTTATGCAGTTCTGAGAAATACTTTTGAAACAAATTGTCATTTATATAACTTTTTGCACCCAGTAGAAGTAATTGACTTCTTTAATGGTGGCTAATAAACTTTATGAAGAGGGTTGGTTCTTCTAATGAGTCCACCTATTAAACTGGTTATCCTGTGGTAAGACTGGATCATTAATTTCGGGTATTTCGAGGTTTTACCTCTTTTTTCTGTAAGTTAATGCCTCTTGGAATGCCAACTGAAGGTTCGAACCTGTTTAAACTGACGTTACGCTTTTGATCAGGTAGTATAAAATGTATAAAATGGCGGTGTGCTTTGTCTAATATACAGACGTAATTCCCATCAAAGTCACTATTTCGTCACAAATCCGACAGACTGGAGGCAGAACCCACCAAAACTGCATCACTGTCCAATTACTTACGGACCGCAGTGCAGCAGCGTAGTTTAATCCGGTGCTCTGAACTACTTTGGGAGAGCTTTTTAATCCTGGAGCAGGCTTTAATCACACAGTAAAAGGTTTTTGCTCATTTGAATAAGGTTACGAGGAAATGCCAGCGCAGCATTTTATTTTGCGTTATCTTCTGTTCAAAAACGGACGAAGTGTGTCCTTGTCCTTCCTCTGACTGCGACTTCAGACCCCTGGGTAAGACACTTAAATCCAAGGCAAGTTGCCTCCAGGACAGCAGCCCCTTGGGGGGGGAAGGCAAGCCTCAGCTAAATAAAGGCTAAAATGTGATTTTATAAACCCTCCCCCTCAAATGGAGTCAATTTATCAAGTTATGTTTGGCATATAGTGGTGTCTAGTCAAGTTAAGTAGGTTTTATGTTTATTTCTGCCATACACACACACAGTACACATTGTAATGCCTCCAGGACCATGGTGCAACACAAGACCAGAACACAACAGCACCAAACCAACAGGTGCAAACAGGACACAAACGTCTGCAAGGAACACAAGCACAGCAATACAATTAAATAAGATAAGATAACACAACATGTAGTGTAAATATCCAGTGCAGTTAACAATAGCTGATTTCTGGATGAATACAGTATTTAGATGTCTAGCCAGATTGTTTAGAATGATACTCAATGTTGAGCAAGTGTTTATACAGTTAAATGCAATAAAGTGCTTTAGCACATTTGAACTAGCCTGAATTTTGCCAAAGAGTTTTGTCCCTAGCAATCGTGCATAAAAGAAACACACAAATCAAAGCATTTTTTTTGGTCTCATCCTTGACCCTACGCACAGGTTTGGTCTTCCTGCACTCATGTAACTCTTGTATTTCCACTCACAAAAGGACCTTCCTACTGACATGTTGGATCAGGTGTGTTAAAGGATGGAACCTAGTATGGCATTAACAGAAAAGAGGACTAGTCATCTTCAGGGACAGAAGTCGATGTCCCCTGAGTGACTAATCAGGTGTTATTTTTCACATAATGCACTCTACGCCACTCGCTACACTCCCTGGCGGATGCTGATACTTGTTTCATGATTTAACCAATCACTCTGGTCTCTTCATTAAAAAGGACGGTAACGTTGGCTTGAGTGGAATATAAACACAAAACCATAACAAGAAGTGAGACATGGCAGCAGAGGAGACAGACACACACCACACAGGTCGAGATCTTTCACTCTGGACTCACAAACAGTCAGTGTTAAAGTACAGGAACAGTACCAGCGCACAGAAAATTCAAGCGATCAGCCTTTGTTTACTTTAATTATCATATTGACTGTTAATGTTACAGAGAAATTTAACAAAAGTCGCTCAGCATCGGACACCTTTGTCCTGTGTGTAGCGTCATAAAACGACTAGTCGACACGACTTCAAATTTGATGGTGGATAAGTCGACTTGAAAAAATCTGAAGTCGTTAATGCCCTAGAACAAAATGAACTGTGTGAGTCAGGGATCCTCAGAGACCAGCGCTTAAAAAGCCCTGACATAAACTGCGGCACCTGCCCTGGCCTGGATATCGCCAAGGTCTCACAACGTGCTGTTATTTTTTGTTTGTTTTCCTCTGCTGTATACCAGTCACTGTATCCTGTTATTTCCCTGGTGTATGGCCTGTATATACTGACCAAAGCACTGGATAGTGCAGATGTTAGACAAGAAGCAGAAGAAAATCACTCAGATCATCCAGAGAGAGCTTAAGTCTTTCACTTCTGGTGGGTCAATGGACTGGAAAACATTCATGAACTGTCCCTACAGTGAGAAGCCATGGCCATACCATTGTCATGGATTAGGACAGTAAATGCCAGTGATGTCATGCATTGATGTGGGGTGAAAAAGTCAACATTCCAGTTCATCCTAAAGGTGCTGGATGGACTTGAGGTCAGGGTTCTGTCCAGACTAGTCAGGTTTCTACAAAACCATCTCTAAGGACCACTTTTTGTAGAAAGGATGGGGGTGGTTATGTTCAAATAAGAAGAGGTTGTCATCTAACTCTCAGAATAAAGTTGGAACCACAGATTTCTGTGGTTGAAAAGATTGTTTGCCAGTTTTAAACAATAGTAAACTCTGTCTGTTTTTTAATGGATTGAATGTATATTTATACTGAAATGCTGCTAATCATTTGCACACAGATACTTTCCAGTCTTCTGTTTGCTCAACAATTGACTGCTGATGCAACCTTTGAATAATTTAAAGAACTTACCTTCTGTTCTAAACATCAAATGTTCTACTCATTTAGAGTTTATATTATGCATCGTCTCACTGTATATAACTGACAAAGTTTACTTAACACCTGTCTGACCGAACAAGATATTAATACACCCTCTGGATGCAGAATCAATCTTTTCTTCAGTCACATTTTGACATTTTGTGACACATCAACCGTAGATGCTAATGAGCCATGCCCAGTCATCACTAAGAGGCATCACGAGCAACAGGATTCGCTGCTTAAAGTATTTTCTGGAGACTCTGCTAGCCTTTCCCCTCACCACAGAGGTATTCTGGAGGATAAGTAATGTTCTGTCTGGAGAGAGAGAGAGCAACACCAGGGCGTTTGTCTCTGACTGTAAAAACCTGATTAAAAATGAAAAAAGTGATCTCTACGGATCCTTTCCCTCTCCTCCTCTCTCAGCATGTTATGAAGCAGTACTGCCTTCACTATTCAAACATTGCCACACAAAAAGCTCTGATTATTTCATCCAGATGTGCACAATATTGCTTCCCACTTCATTTACTTATTTTCATGCGAAAGTGACAGTTCACTGTTACATTCAAATTAAACAGTTCAACCCCCGCCCCCATCCCAATTGTAAATGCTCAGCAGTCATGTTTGCTGCCTCATGTACACTAGTTGGCACCATCATGCCACACAGGATCACACATTCGCCTCATGTCGATATGTTTAGGAACATCAAACAGACATAGTTATGAGATTTCTGACATTGTGTGAGGCTTTGTTACATCTCTTTAAGCTGCACCATCGTTTACACATTCAGTCTGCTGTGGGTGAACTGGTTTGGGTTATGAGCTGATGTTACTGCATCTGTCACTGATAAAGCAGTTTTATTGGGATGCCTTGAGAGACCAGCGAACAAATGTTGTGCAAAATTTTTTTTAGATGACTTAGTGTGCACTAAACTTCCTCAGGGCATGGCTGTACTCGTTTGTCCGAATATAAACTCAGAGTGGAAGGAATTTGCCTAAAACCATGTTATCGTGTTTAGTAAGGTCAAACAATCATAGTTGTAGTATTTCTGACATTGTATGAGACTTTGTTCACACCAGGCCATTACTTGATCCTAATCAGACAGTGGAAGGTACAGGCATGAACAGGGTCTCATAAACATAAGCTTGTAATCAGGGACAGATATTGTCATATAATATCAATGGTGTGACCGCCCCAACAACAACTTCATAGTCAAATACGTTTCCAGATTGACAGTGCTGCATAGAAAGTAGTATGCACAACAGCACATGGACATCAACCAATTTCCTGCGCTGTTTAGAGGATGGTAGGATTAGGACTGTACTGATGCTGCACAACGATACCGATACTTATTGATAATCTTCATAATTTGATATTAAAAATAAATATGTCTTGAAAGCATGCAAAAGGAGATTTCATTGATATTTTCTTAGAGAAATTACAAGTATGTATAATGAGGAAGGAGCAATTGCTTCAAATGTCCAGGCGGCAAACGTGTGGTGGTGATTTGCAGAGGGCCGCTCTCGTCCCATCCACCGTTCCAGTCCAGCATCAAACTTTTAAAAATGGCACAATGCATTAATGCTGCATATACACTGAAAGTGGAGATCATCCAAATTCCAGCACTGACCAGTCAGGAACTGGTACTAGTTTAGTACCCATTCTAGTTTATCCTAGCTATTGCTGTTCAGTTCCAAACATCTTCTTTACACAAGCAGGGGTCAAAACATAAAAAAAAATGTTAAAGTAGAATATACGGTACCACGAAATTAAACATTCAGCAATGTTCTCACAAATGATTTACTGTTCCTAAAGATCTACATTTCCAGCACAGAAAAGCCAGCATCACTTTATTTGATTTTAGGCCTGCTTATAAAACTGAGCCACTCAAAAATGCAAGCTAAACATAGGCAAGATAATAAATATGTAGAGTAACGTTACAGCTCTTTAGGTTGCACCATTGGTTACCCAGTCAGTCTGCTGCGTGTGAACAGGTTTACGTGATGAGCTGATGGTGTTTCTGCATCTGTCGCTAATGAAGCAATTTTACTGAGATGCCTTGAGAGACTTGCTAACAAATGTTCTGCTATTTTATCCCAGTTGCATACAGTGTGCACTGAACACCCTCAGGGTTTGACTGTTCTCTTTTATGACCGATTATAAGTGGAATGAAAATGACCATTTACTGACATTCTGCTGCTTCAGAATCAGGATGTTTTCTTTACAGAGGGATGAAGGATTTGTCAGAAGATTTTCCATGAAAGGTCATGCTTCCACAGAGAAGTATCTGCAAGTACAACTGTGGTCCTGAGGTCCTCCAACACACTCACTAAACCAAGTATGTTTGTGAAGGTAATTACCAACCTGTGTTGGACTCCAGGACCCAAGCTGTGGTTCTCGAATCTACACTATCCTTCGTTTTGAGAAAATGCTCCCAAACCCATTCTTTCTTTCTTTTTGCTTCCTGTTCACATGGATACTACTGCCCTCTGCAGGTCAAACGTCATACAATCCACACTGAAAATGTAAATGAAAATATCAACACTGGAAAAATGTGTCAACAATTTATATTGCCAGTATTACCAGAGTTTGCCCACTGCTGCACTAGCCTCCAGCAGGCCCAACTGTAAACTTCCCTTATTGGGGAGGCAATCATAATTTTCTTTTTATAGTATATATAAGTGCATAGTGTTGACTAAAGGCAACCGAAAGTCTACATGACAGAATTGTAACCTATAAAGAGCTCAGATATGGAACTGAATGGTTTCTGGTCCTACTTCATGTGAAAGTGACCATTCTGTCGTACATGAACACATCACACCCTTTTAGCCTTTTTTAATTGTAATAATGTGAAACAAATAATAAGTCAAGACATCAAAACATTGTTATAAGTCTGGCCAGAATAACGTGAATGATCAAAAGTTCATTCATTTGGTTAGTATCTAAGTCTTTATTTAGTAATCAAAATCTTTTTCATTATTAAAGGCCAAGAGCGGTTATTGTTAGTGCACAGAAACGTGTGGAAACCATTAGAACCAAATACGCCTTGACTGGTCAAATGCATGTGAGGTTAAAACATGTAAAAAGATATTGGCTTAATTGTCATTTTAAACAGTACAGGAACACAGTGAAACCCACCGTTTGATTTAAAGAAAAGTTCGTCTACTGGTAAAGCAGTTGAATAGTAGCAAAATCTAGTATTCTCAAAGCGAACGACTACATTAAACCACATCACCCACATTCATTTCCACCCCTGATGAACCGAAACCACTGCTGGCATCCAAAACTGATATAAACGCATTTATAGGAGGCTCTGCGCATGTAAAAGCAGCCTGATATCCACTCCAATGTTTGTGTGTGTGCTTGAGTGGGTGTGTGTACGAGGCAGGGAAGGACACAGGGGGGTTGGGGAGTGTAAGAACATTAATGGAGGTTCACATTTACCACAGGCATATAGCACCATCTCATGGCATCAGTCAGAAATCACTGCACATATGCGGCAAACACACAGCAAATCCCCAAATCCCACCTTACATAAGATGCTGTTGGTCTACTGTCTGTACACTGAAAGCAGAGCAGAACTTAAATACACACACACACACACACACACACACACACACACACACACAGAAGCCTTCAATGCTGCATTACACATTAAGGTACAAATGCATTGGCATCACAGACCACACAATTTTCTGCTTAATGTTTAAATTAAAGATTAATTGATTAAGACCAATAGCATCTCTTAAACCCAGCTTTCAACAAAGACAAAGCTAATAATCACCCAATATCAAACTGTCTTTCTCAAATGATATTTATTTATTTTTATTTCACTGATAAAGAAAGTGTAAAACATTACCCATTGAAATAATAGCAAACAATGTAGTAGAGTAAAAGTATTCAAAGAATACATATAGTTTAAAATTAGAACAGACTGAAAATATGTTTCAATATATTCCATTTACATTTTGGTGTATTCAATATTCTTTTTAAACGCATATTTACAAATGGGAAGACTACACCATATATGGTGCATATATTATACATAGCCAGTGAAGATCTTTTCACTTTGCTGTTGTCAGTTTGCTGCTCATTGATTCATTCACAGGGCTTTGGCGCTGTCCAAGGTGCTGAATTTGCTGATGTATCAAATCAAAAGGCATTTAAAAGCTCTATTCGAACAAAATGGCTCCAAGCAAATAAAGAATTCTTTAATCTGGATCTTGTGTGAATACCTATAGATTTACATAAAGATATGTGTTACATATACATACGTTTCACACAGATGCCACATAAATAATATGATGTGTACTGAGTTTTAGAGGCATGTGATGGTGAACTATTTGACATGATTGTTAGGACTGAGGGATGATTTGTTGTTAAGATACTAGAAACAGAAACCTCCAAGGCACAACAAGCAGAAGCAGAGAGTTAACATCTTCCAGTACCACAGCACCTGCAGCAGCTTCTCTGATCCTTGAGGGGATCTAATGCAGGTCCAGGCTTGTGGTGCCACCAAGGACCAGCCTGACTCGGCTCATCAAAGGAGACATCTCGTTAGCCAAAGGCTTGATTAGCCGAAGCAGGTGCATAAATGAATGCCTGGAACAAAAGCCTGAGCCCTTTGTGACCCTTTGAGGCAGCGAACCCTGACCGGAGGTGATTTGTATTTTTTGCGCAAAGCCCACTCCACTCCAGCTGAAACCCTGAGCCTGTTTCAATAGTTCATGAGTTGCAGCTGGAGCTGACAAAAGAGCTGTGAATCACACAGGCCTCCCGAATTAAAAATAAAGGAGGTGAGAGACGCTCTGACTGATCTTTTAGCATGTGTGATGGGAAACATAAGACTCAAAGTGAGAATTAAAGCACCCATTACACTCACAACGCCCCCAAACGTTTGTGTGGGATAACCTACTAACAACAGAGTGCATTTGCATATATAATGCAAAAAGTAAGTGACAAATTCACCACCCATCAATATTGCTAAAATAAGTATTTCTAACTGCATTCTGAATACAAAATTTGAACACATAACTGATTACATTTACATTTATCTTTCAGTATTCATCCATCAGTTATATACATGTATACATATATGTGCATACATATATATATATATATATATAAAACTGATGGCTGAAAAACAAATGAGTATTATATAAATGAATTATATGAGTATTATATATGTGAAAACATGTGTGAATATTATATCCAATTAAGTAAGGAAACACTGTAAGTAGTAAGTATGAACGTATGTCTTGGGGTGATGGGAGGTTGGAGGGGCTGTAAAGTCCATCCTAGTTTAGTCCATCGCATAAAACCTGTGATGGATGCAGGAGGTGCTTCTGGAGAGCAGGGTGTAAATAATGAAGTGGTTACACAAAAGCAAGGGAGGTTTGTACTGGTGGATCACCATGAAGTTCTGAAAGAAAGGCGGCGTGGAGAATTACAGGACAGATACAGTATGTTCTTAAAGCTTTTTACTTTTAATAGTTTTATGGTTATATTACCAAACACATATATATGTCTGCACCAGAGACAGAGTCATAAACAAGATGAGAGTATGGCCTTGAGAGACACCAACACTGGGAATTTGTCCCTGTAATGTCGAGAACATCCACCACTCAAATAATAACAAAAGAAGAGCTGCTTTGTGGTCAGAAAGCACTAATGGAGATCAACAGGATCCCAAACACAAACTGGGCACCAATAGATTAGTCTCTATTTGTACAACAATAGCAAATGAGGGGTTTCCAATAAAGTGGACAGTGAGTGTGCCTGCTAATCTTTTGTTTGGTCTGTTTGCAGTGGAATGCAGTAGTGTTGTATTGAGATGCCCAACATCAGTACATCATCAGTACAATCCTGATGTTGGGCATAATGAAAGTGACCGTTCTGTCGCATGTGATCATCACCGCCGCACACAGTGAAATTCTCTCTTTGTATTGAATCTATTCAACAAGTGAAGCAGCAGGCAGTCAGGAACACAGCACCTGGACAACAGTGTGTGGTGACGGTTCTTTACTCAGGGTAACTCACAGGTAATTAGCAATCCTGGGACTCAAACCCACGACTACCTGATCGCAGGGCTAAATGCCCTAACCACTTGACCACCAGCTTATTTATATGTAATATGTAACCTCCAATAGTTCATATTGTCTGATAATCTTGCTTCAGTCTTCTGGGTGTTTACATGTTAAGGTTATTGATTGTAAAAAACAGTGGAAAATCTGAAAAAAATACACTTTTAGGTCAGAAAGCTGCAGATTTATATGAGATGAAAGAAGATGAAAGAATCTGTAAGTGTATGTCTGACTTCTATTAATTGGCTGTGGGTGATGCAGAATCAAATTCCAGACTGTCCTTTAACTTTATTGCACTCGTTACTGTATCATCACGTAATAGCATCTTAAATATGTAACACTGGTCTGGTCCACATTATAATTAAAATAAATATATTGGAAGGCTTTTTATAGATCAGCAGTGATGAATAAAATATTAAATGTTCTGGCGAATACAGGAACCTAAATGGTGAACATTTTAATTGAAAATATACTGATTATACTTTTAGTAAATATTACATGAGTGACATGCAAATGTGAGGGGGATGCATGGGGGCGGGGTTTGTGCATGGGGTGCAGGGTTTGAGTGTGGGCGGGGTTTCTGTCTGCGTGCAAATCCCATCCTTTTACGGGGTAGGAGTGTTTGGAAAGCCCTGTTGAATCTTGAAACTTTCGAGAAACAATCCACTCCACTTCAACGGTTTAAGAACACTCACCACTGGAAATCCACTCCGGGTTTTCCTACAACTCCACACATGCAAGTAAAGAGAATGGGCAGTGCAGAGACAGGCTGCTGGGATTTCCAGTGGTGTGTGTTCTTCTATCGGTTTAGTGGAGTGGATTCTTTCACCA